>CAWUFW010028391.1:0-22031 GCA_963921515.1 Calotriton arnoldi | reverse complement strand
TGATGTGCAACTGTTCATATCTGTGCATGTGCCATGGTCACATTTCACAGTGGTGTTTGTGTATGTCATGTCACATACCCCGTGAGTCCCATGTGGGACGGTATGTTTGAGCCAGGGTGTCCCAGTGGCACAATAGTGATGGCCCTCCACAGTCTTTGTGCATGTAGTGTTTACAATGTCTCTGATTTCATGTGCACAATGGGAGACAGTCTCCACATCCACGTTGTGTGTGCATGGACTCTGATGTTGTGCGTGTGTGTCACAGACGTCCATGGCTCTCCTGCCATGGCAAGTGTGGCCACTACCTGTGGGGGTCATGTTTGTTTTGTTGTGGTGTACACATGATACTCCAGGTGATGCCAGTGTCCATGTGGCATTACAGGGTCCCTGGGAATGTGCCTGTCGTTGAGCTGTGGTGCCTGGGGCACATCTGTCCTCACATGTCACTGGGGGTGACTGTGACACAGCATCATGATATCCAATGGGCCAACCTGGGACAAATTGATGCCACCTGTAGGACCGTGTTGACAGATGTTGGCCATGTATGTACCATAAATGTCGTTCCGGTACTGCACACTTCATGTAGTTGTGCCTCATGATGATGTATGTTGGGATCTTGAGTGTGTTCAATGCCGCATATGTGGGGTGACTGACGATCTTGCTTACTTCTCCTCTGCACTGCAGGGCTCCTGCTGTCCATCGGCCATTCCCAGACCTGGCAACGATGGTGGAACGGGACAGCATCCGACGGTACCGCTTCACCAGGCAGCTGATTGAGGATTTTGCAGTGCAGTTGTCCCCACATTTGCAGCCTGGCCGGCCGTATCCTACAGCGCTGACCCCCAAGGTGAAGGTGATGGCAGCCCTACACTTCTTTGCCACCGGTACCTTCCAACATACTGTGGCGTCTGCTGGTGGGATGTCACAGACCATGTTCAGCCGTGTGCTCCGCGATGTTTTGGCGGCAATGTTGCTCTTCCTGAACCGGTACATCTATTTCCCTAGACTGCGACGACTCACTGACGTGAAGAGTGACTTTTATGCCCTGGGGAGGATGCCGCATGTAATTGGCTCCATTGATGGGACACATGTGGCTTTGGTACCACCACAGGCCCAGGAGCAGGCCTACAGGAACCGCAAGCACTACCACTCGGTCAATGCACTGGTGGTGTGTCTTGCAGACATGACCATCACACACGTGTGTGCCCGTTTCCCTGGTTCAGCACACGATGCCTTTGTGATGAGGAGTAGTCGCATCCCCAGTTTGATGGCACAGATGCAGAACCAGCGTGCCTGGCTTGTCGGTGTGTACTGACTTTGTGCCATTGTGTGTGATCTGATCTGTAGTATTCCGCCCACTTTTCCAAGTCAGCTGATGTGCACTTGTCTGTCCGTAGGTGACTCGGGATACCCCAACATGCCGTGGTTGCTGACACCCCTCAGGAACCCTGTGACACCTGCCCAGATGCGCTACAATGAGGCACATGGTCGGACCAGGAGAGTGATTGAGCGGACCTTTGGTCTCCTGAAGAGCCGCTTCCGCTGCCTGGACAAGACCGGAGGGTCCCTCCCATATGCCCCTGCGAAAGTGTGCAAGATTATCATCGTCTGCTGCATGCTCCACAACCTGGCAGTGCGGAAGGAGTTGCCTCTCATCCAGGATGACGATGACCAACATCCGCCACCTGTGGAGGATCCTGGCCTGGACCACGATGCCAGTGACGATGATGATGATGATGGTGATGGTGATGTCCGCACACAGCTCATCACCAACTTCTTTAGCTGAATGTGAGTATCCTGAGGTGTCATGTGAATGATGTGAGTTGGCATGATGTGTGGGTGGTGCTCTGGTGCTGTTGGAGTGTGTCCATGGGCTACTTGACAGGATGTGTGTTGCGATGTGTGGTGACAGGTGGGCTGTACTCCCCAACAGTGTTGACATGCTAACTTGGTTCTGGGTGGGTATCTTGTAACATGTATTGTGCATGAGTTTTGCTGTTCTGTCCTGTACTGCATTGCTTTTGACTGTGTGTCATTTCTGTCCTTCACAGGGTACTTTCAGATTCGTTTGGTCAACTGTGTCCACCGACGACGTGATTGCACATCCAGGCTGGTAGCTGTTGTGTCCCTACAGGTGATGTGCGCCACACCCATGGACTTCCTTCTGTCTACAGTTGTTGACTGTGTGCCCGCTACCAGGTGGGGTTACCTTGCATCTGTAGTGGTTACGGCATGTTGCTACTGTGTAATAAACCTGTGCTTCACTTAGTGATGTGCGTTGTCTGTGGTCACACATTTGAGTGCCATTTGCTTACTGCACCTGTGGGCTACTTGACTACAACTGGGAATGGGTGTGGTGTCTGTGCATTGCACCGTCTTCCCTGGCAACATCAGTGTAGGCAATGAGTCAGATGGCCTAGGTGTGTATGTGTTGTGTAGCCCTGGTGGTGTGTCTCCCTCATATGTGTCACGTTGCCTGTACTCACATGCCTGTGTTGTCCTTGCTGTTGCAGTTCGCATACACTGTGTAATTTTGCAGTTCATCATCCCCATAACAGCACCCACGTTGGAATCACGACAGAGGCAAGTATGGTGTATTAGTGTGTTTATTGTGATAATAGTGCATAGGATGGATTGTGCTGTACATGAATCTTGCAATCCCAAGTTCCTAGATGAATAGAAAGTCCAGGTAGACAGGATCCCCAGTATCGGGGCCACAGTTGTCTGACACATTGTTCCAACTTGTACTCCCCATGCTATGTGTGGGAGTAGTGTTGCCATCAACAGGGTGAACAGTCTGTGCACAAAGGCGAAAATCCAGAACAGGTTCAGGCTTCCTGGGAGTTGCGCTTGGCCATCAGCCTCTCACTTTCCCCTCCTCGGACGACCCCTCTTCTTGGGGGGCCCTCAAGTGCAGGCTGCTGCGGTGCAGGGGACTCTCCGCCAGAGTCCTCCTCCCTCCCTGTGGCAGTTGCAGTTTGTTCGGTACCAGATGTTGTTGGCACACAGGGAGGTGTGGACTGGTTGCTGTTCATCTGGCGGAGGCATTGTAAAATGTCCCTGTGCACCGCCGTCATCTCATGTAGTACATCCCACTTGGACTCCACGCGGGTCATGTGGGAGTCCACACGTGACATGTGGGAGTCCACACGTGACATGTGTGACTCCACTTGGGACATGTGGGAGTCCAAGCGGGCATGATGGGCAGCCTGCTGCTGTTTGATGTCTCTGAGGAGCCCCACTACCTGGCTGAGCTCTCCGGTGCTGGACTGGTACGCATCAGCTATGCGTACCAGTTGTGGGTCTTCATGCACACCAGCAACGTCTGCAAGCAGCGACCTCTGTCTCCCACCCCTCCCACCACCCCTGCTGACATGTGCAGTGTGTGCAGTTGCACGCACAGATAACCCTGGTCCACCTTGGGGGTTGGTGGTGGTGGTGGTGTCCATGGCCCCAGGTTGGTCCAGGGTCACTGCGCTGGTGTTGTTCCTTATTCTGTCCATGTCGGCAGGGATGGTATTCGTGGTGACAGTCGTTGGAGGGGTGGGTGCAGGGGGTGCAGCTGGTGGACCTGCTGGTGCTGCAGCTGGTGGTCCTGCTGGTGCAGCATGTTGACTTGCACCGGATGTGCCAGGTTGTTCTTCATCGTCCGAGGAGGACAGAGGCTGTACGACGCCAGTGAGCTCGGCATCCTCTTGAGCCTGGGACTGGGACTCCTCAGCGTCTGCTGCTGTGTCCCTATCATCACCTGTTTTTGGGAGACACAAACAATGTATGTCATGTTTCTGCAGGCATCAGTGGTTGACACACCTGACAGTTGTGACTGTGCCTCGGGGTGCGGGCCTGTACATTGTATTGTCCTAAGTCGTCACAGTCAGGGGTTGATATTGGTGTGGCACATTGTCCTGCATTATTTGGGCATTTCTATGTATTCTCTGGGTGTGAACATGGTCTGCATTGATTGTGTTTGGTTGACAGCCAGACCTCCTTCCCACCCACCCACCCACCCAGTCAGTTATCCCACCATGGAACGTGCTTGCATTGCAGGGAGTGGAAGTTGTCTCTCAGGATGTCAGTCAGTGGTGTCCTGCTGTTTGTTGGTGCACAGTTGGCAGCAGGGCCTTGTGCTCCCCACAGCAGTAGCCAGTGTCAGCCATCTTGTGAGTCCTTCTCCACTCCCTGTGATGTGAGCATGGTTCAGGGTGGTGTTGATGGGACAGTTGTGGGGTGAGCTATGTCTGTGACTACGACTCCCATCATGCTATTGCCTCCACCCCCTTCCCAGCATGCCCATGCTTCCTTCCTTTTGACTCTGCTTCCCTGTGGGGTGGGCTGGCTGTGCTGACAGGATGGCTGGGAGTGTTGTCCTGGCAGTTGTTTGGCTAAGAGTCCCAAGAGTGTCCCTGTGCTTCACACAACATAACCCAGGGTGGTGGTGCTTTGTGGGATCTTGTGTTAGGATGGAGGGCATTGCATTCTACCAGGTGGGTACTGTGGAGTTTGTGTTGGGGGTGTGAGGGGAGGTGCTGGTGACTATAGTCAGTGCTGCAAGTCCCCCTTCCCACCCAGCCAGCCAGATATCCCACCATGGAACGTGCTTGCATTGCAGGGAGTGGAAGTTGTCTCTCAGGATGTCAGTCAGTGGTGTCCTGCTGTTTGTTGGTGCACAGTTGGCAGCAGGGCCTTGTGCTCCCCCAGCAGTAGCCAGTGTCAGCCATCTTGTGAGTCCTTCTCCACTCCCTGTGATGTGAGCATGGTTCAGGGTGGTGTTGATGGGACAGTTGTGGGGGTGAGCTATGTCTGTGACTACGACTCCCATCATGCTATTGCCTCCACCCCCTTCCCAGCATGCCCATGCTTCCTTCCTTTTGACTCTGCTTCCCTGTGGGGTGGGCTGGCTGTGCTGACAGGATGGCTGGGAGTGTTGTCCTGGCAGTTGTTTGGCTAAGAGTCCCAAGAGTGTCCCTGTGCTTCACACAACATAACCCAGGGTGGTGGTGCTTTGTGGGATCTTGTGTTAGGATGGAGGGCATTGCATTCTACCAGGTGGGTACTGTGGAGTTTGTGTTGGGGGGGGTGAGGGGAGGTGCTGGTGACTATAGTCAGTGCTGCAAGTCCCCCTTCCCACCCAGCCAGCCAGCCAGATATCCCACCATGGAACGTGCTTGCATTGCAGGGAGTGTAAGTTGTCTCTCAGGATGTCAGTCAGTGGTGTCCTGCTGTTTGTTGGTGCACAGTTGGCAGCAGGGCCTTGTGCTCCCCCAGCAGTAGCCAGTGTCAGCCATCTTGTGAGTCCTTCTCCACTCCCTGTGATGTGAGCATGGTTCAGGGTGGTGTTGATGGGACAGTTGTGGGGGTGAGCTATGTCTGTGACTACGACTCCCATCATGCTATTGCCTCCACCCCCTTCCCAGCATGCCCATGCTTCCTTCCTTTTGACTCTGCTTCCCTGTGGGGTGGGCTGGCTGTGCTGACAGGATGGCTGGGAGTGTTGTCCTGGCAGTTGTTTGGCTAAGAGTCCCAAGAGTGTCCCTGTGCTTCACACAACATAACCCAGGGTGGTGGTGCTTTGTGGGATCTTGTGTTAGGATGGAGGGCATTGCATTCTACCAGGTGGGTACTGTGGAGTTTGTGTTGGGGGGTGTGAGGGGAGGTGCTGGTGACTATAGTCAGTGCTGCAAGTCCCCCTTCCCACCCAGCCAGCCAGCCAGATATCCCACCATGGAACGTGCTTGCATTGCAGGGAGTGGAAGTTGTCTCTCAGGATGTCAGTCAGTGGTGTCCTGCTGTTTGTTGGTGCACAGTTGGCAGCAGGGCCTTGTGCTCCCCACAGCAGTAGCCAGTGTCAGCCATCTTGTGAGTCCTTCTCCACTCCCTGTGATGTGAGCATGGTTCAGGGTGGTGTTGATGGGACAGTTGTGGGGGGCAATATGTGTGACTGCGACTCCCATGATGCTATTGGCTACACTGACTTGGCCAGCATACACAGAATTCCTTCCTTTGAGTGGTCTTCACTGTGTGTTGGTGTTGTTGTGGTGGCTACATGTGTGGATGTGTGTGTTAGTTCTATTTGTGCCACTGCCTAGCTGTAGTTGTGGTTGTGTTTGTACATGTGTTGGCACAGTTGGATGTGACTTTTTTGATGGCATGTGTTGTGTTTATCTGACTGACATACACATTTTGGGATGATTCTGTTCTAGTTGCTGTGTAATTGCTATGTGTGCATGGTTTGACTCTCCCCTTGACAGTGATGTGTGTGTTTTGTGGCAGTTTATTGTGTACATTTGTTGTGTACTCACCAGGCTCTGGGATGTTCTCTAGTCCATATACGCTCACTGGCGGAAGGATGGCCCGCACCTTCTCCTCCCAGGGCCTGAGGTATATTGGCTTGGCAGGAGGGCCACTGCCGGTATGTTGGCTGTTGATGTAGTCTATCTTCAGCAGGTCCCGTACCCTCCTGCGCACGTCATACCACCTGTTCTGGATGTCCGTCTTTGTGCGCCGACATGATGATTGGGCGTTCACCCTGTTGATGATCCTCTCCCACATCTTGGTTTTCTGCGACATGGGGGTCTGTTGGACCAGAGTGCCAAACAGCTGTGGCTCCACCCTGAGGATCTCGTCTACCAGGACTTCCAATTCACAATCTAGGAACTTGGGATTCTTCTTGGGGGGCATGGTGATGGGTGGTGATGGTGAGTGATGTGTGTGTTGGTGTGCAGGTGAGGGTGTGTGAGTGTGTGTTTTGCTGGGTGTATGTGAGGTAGGTATTTGTTGGTGTGCTGATGGTGTGTGGCTTGTGTGAGGGGTGAGCTGTGGGTGTGTGGTTGCTTTCTCTTGGGTGCTGGCAGTGAAATGGCATTTGCAAAGGCTCATGGTAGTGATTTGTGTCCTTTATATAGGTGGAGTTGTGGGTGTGTCTTTGTTCTCTGTCCCCACCCCCCAGTATTTATTGGCTTGGTAATTGCTTGTTTGGCCTTTTTTGGGTGATTTTTCCTTTGTGCTGTTTGTGTATGTTGGAAACGTTCTTGTGACCGAGTCGGACCCTGCATTGGTCTCGTACGGTGTTTTCCGCTTCGTTCACGCTGTGTTTGTGCAGTTTTGTGTGCTGCGTACGCGTCGGTCGCGGTGTATTGTGTTGCTTCGGCTCGGTTTTGTATGCGTGTCGGTCGTGCGGCTTGTCCTCCGTCCGACTCGGTCGTGTTTTCGCGCCTTGCATCGTACTTTGCGGGTTGGAGTTGGCGGGTACGATTCGGTCGGATTTGTTCCGGGTGCGTGTCGGTCGGTTGGATTCGCGTGTTTTTCCGGCCGGATTGCTATTTTCCGAGCGGCTCGGTCGGTCGGCTTGGTTTCCTGACGTGTCGGTCGGATTTATCGCGGCTTGCATCGTACTTGGCGTGTCGGGCGCCACTGGTACGTGTCGGTCGGTATTTTTTCCGGATCCGAGTCGGTCGGTGCTTTTTCCGGCCCGAATCGGAATCGACCCCAGAATGTGGCAGAGGCAGGGAGTGTTTGTTTTTATATATAATACAAGTGGAAACTCCAGGATTCAGACAGGAACCTTGGGTAATCGATACATGTATAGGAACAGTGACCTCTGTAACCATTTCAAAATAATCAACTCAATGTAATAGGCAATGAAGCACATGAATAGAAATGAGTGTGTTGTCCCCCTATCTGGGGTAAACAAGTCAGAAAGGTGTGGAGATTATCCACCAACCAATCACCACACCCCATAGTACTGCAAGTTGTTGCAATAATTCTTCCCTTATCAAATGGGAAAGCTAGTGGAGAAGATGGGTTTCCCATAGAATTTATAAAGATATTTGCAGAAGTTTAAAATATTCATTTGCTGAAACTGGCGTATTATGCTTCAACAGGCGTGCTATCCCTCCTTATCTCGATACGGGGATGGTGGTTAATTTTTAAAAGAAGGTAAGAATCCCAAAGATGTCAATTCCTACCGACTGAATAGCCCACCTACTGCAAACTATAAAATAATAGCTAGACTGATAGCAAATAGAATTAATAGAGTTGCAGATGATAATCCATAAAGATCAAAATTGTTTCAGTGTGGGCCGTCAATTATATGCTAATACAAATTATTTAATAGAGGAATTAGATATTTTTAAAGCTAAACAAATTCCTACAATGGCGTTTTTAATAGATGCAGAGGATTTTGACATTATGTGCTGGGAGAGTCTTTTTAGTATATTAAAAAAGTTTGGCTTTCCCTCCCAGCTCACGAGGATCTTAAGTAATCTTTATAGAGATGCAGAGGTCAGACTGATTTTAAACTCTTCGCTTATCAGCAATCTTAAGGTCCATTGTGGAACAAGACAGGGCTGTCCTTTATCTCCGATGTAATTTGCTTTTTTATAGAACCACTTGCGGTTGCAATCAGGAATGATAATGTCGTAAATCCTCTGGCGTTTGGACAAAATAGCGAATAAAAAATATCCTGATACATAAATATTGTGTCAACAATTTCATGATTTAAAAAAATAAGGAATATTGTAGATAAGAGTATTTTAAGTGTTGTTTCTAATATTGCTGTAAACATATTGTTTTCTAAAATACCGTTGTATGCAATATCATTTTTATGAGTTTTATGAGTTAAGTGTGATTTTGTACTGTTTTATTTTTTTGGATGTTATTTTTTGTGTTAATACTAGTATTTTTTTGTTGCAATTTTAAAAAGTGTAAATTCATTTTTATTATTTTTAATAAAAATAAATATATTGTATATATTATTATTTTATAGGAGAGGGATGTCGGGTGTACTGGGGAAAAGGGAGGGAGATTTTTTAAATATGTGAATATTAATTTGTTTGCATATTTATTATTTTAATGTATTACAATATATATTTCTTTTTATTTTTACAATGGATGAAATATTTTTACATATTTCATTTTTTTAATTTAATTTTTATGTTTTTTCCAATTTGTATTAAAATTGTAGTATTTAATTAATTGTTATCAAAACTTTTATAAGTTATTTATATTTCTATATACTAAATGTATTTTTTAGAATGTTTTAAATAATAATAATATATTAAAATGTGTATTCTTAATTTCTTGACTTTACGTATCAAGAATGATTTTGTTTTGCTGTATTTATTTGCTAATGATCATTTTTTTAAAACATTTATATCAATATTTATTTGTGAATTAAATCACAATAAGTAATTAATGATTTGTCAATTATCATTTGTAAACAATAAACAGAAAAATATAAAAGTATTTTGAGATATTAAATTTTACTATACTTTTTACATGATTAATCCATATATATTTTTTTTGTAATTATGTTCTACTAAATTAAATGTAAATTGTAAGAAATAATGTAGTTTTATTTTTGTCATAATAATTATACATTTGATTTCAAACTATATATAATATATACATTTTTAATTCAAAGTGTATTATTTATTATAATTTTGGTAATTAGAAATGCAATTATTTATATGTATAATCAAAAATGATTATATATTATATATGCATTATGCAAAATTAATGCATGTAATGTAGTATTTTATTTAGTTTATGTTAATGTGTTGTGTTATGTAGTGCATATAATATTTTGAACAAAATAATATTAATATTAGCTATATTGTATAATGTTTATAATACTTTCATTTCAAATTATTAGTTGTGATATTTTTTCTGTTAATTGTATTAAACTATATATTAGGCAAGAGTGGGTTAAAGTAATTTCACTTCTTCCCTGCTAAACACCTTATGTAAGATGTCTTACTATGGAGTGGGAATAGTATTTGTCAATTGTTTTGTGTCCAACACCTTCACAAATTATTACACATTGCAGTAGGGATTGTAAATGTCACCTTTTCACTGTCCAACACCTTCCCCATATTTGTTTAGATTGGAGTGGGAATAGTAAATATAACCTCTTTTGTGTCCTACACCTTTCCTAAAGTGGTTTACATTGAAGTGGGAATAGTAAATGTAACCACTTTAGTGTCCAACGTTTTCCCTTAAGTGGTTTAGATTGGGCTGGAAATAGTAAATGTAACTCCTTTAGTGTCCTACATCTTCCCCAAAATAGTTTAGATTGGAGTGGGAACAGTAAATATAACCTCTTTTGTGTACAACTTCGTCCCCAAAGTGGTTTACATTGGAGTGGGAATAATATATGTAACCACTTTGGTGTCCAACGTCTTCTCCTAAGTGGTTTAGATTGGAGTGGTGATAGTAAATGTCACCCTTTTAGTGTCCAACACCTTCCATAAATTGGTTTAGATTGGAGTGGATATTGCTCTTCTATCTAAACCAATTTGGAGATTGGAGTGGGAATAGTAAATGTAACACTTTTAGGGGCCGGTTACGATGCGGCTCGGAAGGCCAAGCTGCTTCGTAATGTGCCAGTCGGATTCCTTTCGGACTGCCTCATTTTGATTGAGGCGGTCGGAAAAGGAACTGACCGGTCATTCCGGCTGGCTTCCGACGGGCTTGGAGAGCCCGTCCACCAGTCGGAATGCGGCAACTAATTTTAAGGGCGGGCCTTTCCGCCCTTGAAATTATGATGACGGTTTTCAACATGGTTTCCATGCAGGTCTGTCTGACATGGAAACTGTGCCAGAAAGCGTCTTTGATGGCCCCCAGCAGGGCCCCCTTTGATGCCTGGCCTCCAGTTGGAGGCAGAGTGGGCACCTATGGTGCCCCCCTATTGTTCCCTACACCTTGTGGCAGGCACCTTGAAGTGCCTGCCACGGGGTGCAGGGATGAACTGCACCTCCCATTTTACTATGGGTGCATGCATTACGGCCGGAATGCATGCTCCCATAGTAAAATATAGGAATGTGACCGAACAGTGTCCGGTCGAATCCTAATGGGGCGGTCGGGATTGCCGACCAGGTGTCGGTCGGTCCCATGACCGATGCAATGTTGGGCGGAAGTGATTCCGCCCGACATCGTAATGAGCCCCTAAGTGTTCAACACCTTCCCAAATAGTTTAGATTGGGGTGGGAATAATAAATATAACCTTGTTAGTGTCCAACACCTTCCCAAATAGTTTAGATTGGGGTGGGAATAGTAAATGTAACCCCTTTAGTGTGCAACACCTTCCCCTAAATGTTTTAGATTGGAGTGCATGAAAAGGGGCCTGGCGGGGAGCGAAACACACCTGGGGTGTACGCCGGTTCCTAGCTGACACCGCTGCTCCTTGCCAAAGCCACCTGAAAAACCGAAAGGAATAGGGAGTTAGAAGGGGGGAGGAGTCAAAACCTTACCTCCCCGCGGTGACACAAAGAACGGACTCTCTTTTGCAGAGACGGTGGGAGGAGTTAAAAGTGAAGAGGGATTATGAAGGTAGGACTCCCTTCTTCTAGGAAGATGCCAACAGCAATGCAGCAGACCGAGGAGAGGAGAATGACGCCATAAGCTCATGGAGGACCAGGGAGAACCTGGAGCAGCGGCACAAGTCAGAAGGAGAAGCGGAGGAGGATGAGGAGGTGTGGAGTGAGGACAGGTGGATGGTGGCAGCCTTCGCGTGTTAGCCTCTACAACTCAGAGTTGTGGCCCTTGGGACGCTGATGGCAACCATCCCAGAACCCTGAGAAAAGTAGGAAAAGAATAAACCCTAGTCTCAGCAGTTCTCAGTGTTTCTCATCACTTTCAGATTAAGCAACAGAACAATCAATAGCCCACTATTAAGGTTGACTCAAAGAAATCTCTTAGTTCATGCTTCATGTGTCACATGTAACTCAATAAAAGGCACCATTAAGAGAACAGAAAAGCTTCCAATGGCATATTTCTGCCCTTCCCTCCTGTCAGCATCGGCACCACTTCCATGGCTCGCTGGTTTCCCCACCGCTGCTGCTGTCGCCGCGGGATCCAAGATCATGGCGGTGGCGGAGGTCTTGTGGCGGTCAGACTGCCATGCTCATAATCGGGCGGTCGGACCACAGAGGAGGCGGCGGTCAGACTGCCACTGACGTTACAGCTATTTTTTTTTCCAGCTAACTTAACCTTTGTAGTCTCTTTGTGTCATTTTTTATC
Organism: Calotriton arnoldi; assembly: GCA_963921515.1. Lineage (NCBI taxonomy): Eukaryota > Metazoa > Chordata > Amphibia > Caudata > Salamandridae > Calotriton > Calotriton arnoldi. The sequence goes on along the minus strand of CAWUFW010028391.1, from coordinate 10,013 downwards.
GGTTTTCCTGGAAGTAAGTTGCAAGAAGGTGCTGCTGCTTGTCGGATGAGGTAAGACCGTTTTTAAACTTTTCTATAGATTTTTTGGGGTAGTGGGGATGTAGGTAGTACTAGTAAATGGTAGTTAGAGTGTGGGCGTCTAGTTTTTGGAAAGTTTATGTGTAATTTGTGGTATTATGTCTAATGGTGATCTGTGTTAGGCTTAGTTAGAGTTAGTGGTGAGCTTAACAGGGTAATTCTCTCTAGCGTACTTAATCGTGATTATGACTAATTATGAGAGGAGCGTAAACCAGCATTTAATGCTATTTTCTTAGTGTGAAATGCACCCTCACATTCAGAATGGGCCCGAAGATGCAATTTACGCTAGGAAAATAGCACTAAATGCTACAGGACACAAACAGCAGTAGTCAGCAGTCACATGCTCTCTCTTAGTTTGTTGTTCCTGTGTTCCTGCAGTAGGATTTGTGCCCCAAATTACTCTTAATTACTCAAGCTGCTGTAATCGCGTAATTTCTGTAATTCTGCCTCACGCAGGGGTAATGCGTAATTACTAAGATTACTCTGGCATCATTAACATGTCACCCAGGCCTACTTAGAGTTTGGTATTACTGCATTGTTATTTTATATAATGTTATGGTTTTTTTTTGACTCATCATCTGATGTCTTTAGGTGCGGAGGTGAAGGGAGGCAGTTGGACGCTTTGGGGCCGATTCCGATTTGGGCTGGAAATCTCTCCGACCGAGCCGGACCCGGAGAGATTTCCGACCGATTCGGACCCGTGCAGCCCGACCGAACGAGTACGATGCGCACGTATGCCATCGGACTCGATTCGGTCGGACTCCCATTGAAGTCAATGGGAGCCTGTCGTACAACGCGTACGCGGGCTCCCATTGACTCAATGGGTGCGAGGCGGACAAGGGCGTCCCCTACAGCGTGTACGCGGCGAGCGACTCGCGCCGTACACGCACAGGTAGGGGACCCATGGGTCCCCCTGTGTGCGACTCCGCGCGGCTACGCGTACAGGGGGTCCGACACGGACCCCAAAGTACGGCTCCGACTGCTCTTTGGAGCCGGATTGCGCGGCTCGGTCGGACTGCTCGCGGCGCGCATCGTACTTACCCGGCCGGGGAACGTCTCCATTGCGCGGTGCGAGTCGAGTCCGAGCGAGTCGGTCGGTGCGGTTAGACCCGGGATCGAGTCGGTCGGAGCGGTCGGGACGCCCGGACGAGTCGGTCGGCGATTTCGCATCGTACTCGCTCGCCCGGACGCGCATACGAATCGGTCGGGAAATAGGGCTCCGAATCGGATCCGGTTAAGCTGAATCCGATTCGGAGCCCTACCGGCCGAGATCGGAATCGGCCCCATAGTGTTCGCCCTGTAAGGAAGGATTCGATCCACTTTACGGCGTCTTGCTGTATGCCTATGTTGTAGAGTCTCTTGATGAGGGAATTGTGGGAGACTGTGTTAAACGCCGTGGAGAGGTCGAGGAGGATCAGGGCTACGGTTTCTCCATGGTTGAGGAGTGTTCTGATGTCATCTGTGGCAGCAATTAGCGCTGTCTCAGTGCTGTGGTTGGCATGGAATCCTGATTGAGAGGCGTCTAGTAGGTGGTTCTGTTCCACTAATTCGGTGACCTGCTGGTTTATGGCTTTCTCAAGTACTTTGGCTGGGTAGGGGAGCGGGGAGATCGGATGATAATTTTTGAGATTGTTGGGGTCAGCGGAGGCTTTCTGTAGGAGGGGTCTGACGTCTGCGTGTTTCCATCTGTCCTGAAAGGTTGCTGTAGAGATGGAGGTGTTGAGGATGGTGGTGGGGGCAAGGGTTGTTGAGCGCCCCGGAGTGGATGTAAGACATGATGGTTGAAGTGGTCAGGTATTGAGCGGTGACCAGGTGGTAAAGGTTTGGCTGCTGTTCGCTGGTTGCTTGAGATCATTGGGGTTGGAGGTGGTGAGTTGGATGTTGAAATTGTAGAGTGCTCTTTGTCCCATCACATTTAATGGCAGTGTCTGCCATTATTTAAGGTCCACTTTGACCTTGCAGGTGAGAGGGGTGATATTAAGTGACCGGGTCAAGGCTGGGTCAAGAGCAGCACGGCTAGTTCATTGGGGCTGAGGGGCCATGCCCCCACCCACCTTTTGCCCCTCATGAACAGTGTCTGTCAGGCTGAGCAAAGGTCGGCCTGACAGGCACTTCTAATTTTCAGGCCAGGCACCCAGTAGCTAAGCTTGCGCTAAATGCGCAGGCTCCTGGCTGCCTCACCTGAACTTTGCTGGACTGAGGAAGTCACAGCTCCTCTGGGCATGACTTCCTCAGCTCAGGAAAGGTGCTTGAGGACCTCCCCCGCAGTGATGAGGGGTAGCGTCACTCTTTGCCTCGCACATGGGCGCTGCAGTTTTAAGCCCTGAAGCACCCAGGGTTGAGTGTCAATCAGTGACCCTTCGTCACAGAGTGGGGTGGGGTCAGAAGTCTCACTGACCCCATTCCACTCTGTGACGAGGTAGGGACTTCTGCCTTCCCTCATTGGCTGATCTAGGAAGGCAGCAGTCCCAAGCCTCCTGGGACCTCCAAGGCAGAGCTTCAGGTAAGTGTGATTTGTTTTTTAAATTAATGTTTGGTGTATGCATGCGTGTATGTTTGAATATTTAGTAATGAGTGTTGTGAAAGGATGTGTGTGTGCGCGCATGTGTGAATGCATGGTTGTGAGTATGTGTGTGTGTGTGTCCCGTCTGCCTCCTCCCTCCTACAATTACCAGCCGCCACTGGTCAAGAGCCACTTGGATCTCCAGATACTGGAAACTAAGATGACGTATTGGGATAGTTGTTTGCCAATCTATGCAGTTCCTTGAGGGCGCGGGCGGCACCGGAATCGATTTGGCCAGTTTGACTGTTAGTCCTAAAGGCTCTGCAAATAATTTCATGATGCAGAGACACCCTGGTCCACTATCTTGTGGGTTGGATAGATAGGGCAAGATGTCATCCGCACAGAGTGCAATACCATCCTCTTGCACCGCATTCCACTCCCACCCTCTGATCTGTGTGTCACACCGTATAAACTGAGCCAGGGGCTTGATGGCCAATGCGAAAAGGAGGGGAGACAAGGGGCAACCCTGTCTGGTCCCTCGCCGGACGAGAAATGCATCGGAGCCCACCCCATTTATTTGTACTTGGGCCATGAGGTTACAGTATAAGATCCCCAGCAGTCCCCTAAAGTGGGCCTCGAAACCTGCCCTCTCCAGCACGCAAGTGAGGTAGCCCCAGTCCATCGTATCGGACGCCATCTCAAAATCTATCAAACATAAGGCCAGTGGGGATGAAAGCCTATGACGGTGGGCAAGTGCCACATGCAACGCCTCAAACAGTGCCTGGTACTCCTAGCAGGCATGAAGCCACATTGGTTTGGATGAATTAAATATCGGAAAACTGGCGGTAGACTATTGGCCAGTACAATGGCCAAATCTCAACTTCTCCATTGATAACCGAAATAGGGCGATAATCAGCACAGGAGATGGAATGTGTGAGCGTCTTTGGTATGATCACTATGGTGGCCTTGTCAAGGTCTCAAGGGAATGAGCCCGTCTATATTGCTTCCTTGTAAAGAAATAACAGACGTGGTGCCAAGATATCCCTATATTTGGTATAGAATTCCATGGGATAGCCGTCAGGACCAGATGGTTTCCCTGCCGCCATCTGTGAAATTGCTTCTCTGACCTCCTCAAGCGAAATCGATTGGTCTAGCTCTCGCCACTCATCTCTAGAGAGGCTGGGCAAGGGCACCTCATCAAGAAGAGGGGTGGCCCGCTCAGAGTCAGGACGAGGAGCAGCTCTGGACAGGGAAGCGTAATAATTAAGGCTCTCTGTTTTCTGTTTTTACAGACTTTTACAGATAAATACAGACAGAAAACAAAGGGGCATATGTACAAGCCTCTATCGCCACCACGTCACTTTTACGGACGTTGTGGTGGCGATAGGGGCTGCGACTTATGTACAAGGCAGCGTTAAGCCACTTAACGTGGCTTAACGCTGCCTTGTACATAAGGCCCCCTTTCACGCTATGGTTAGCGTGAAAGGGGCGTGCAGTGGGTGTTGCGGTGGGCGTTCCACCGCAACACCCATTGATTTTGACGCTGCCTCCTATTCACAAGGGCAGCGTAAATAGGAGGTAGTGCCAAAATTAAGACCAGGAAAATCCTGGTCTTAAGTTGGCGAAACGAGGAGAAATGCATTATTTCGCCTCGTTTTTGCTTTTTCCATGTGTGCTGCCTTGTACAGCACACATGGAAAAAGCAAAATGCCATGGTTTGTTTATGTACAGGAATAATTTTTCAATTCCAAATATCAATTTAGCTATTTTTTTTGTTTTAAATATGATAAAAGGGGGGGCGTGGCCAAGATGGCGACTTGAACAGTCGCAAGTTCCGGAGGCTCCTCGTCCCTTGCCTTCCTACCCAGCCATTCACGGTGCCTGCGGCCCCAAAACCCCACAGGAAGGGGTAACGGCGAAAGCGGAGGCGAAAGGTCTGGGCCCGCTGCAACGCTGAGGAGCGCCGACCCCCGATTCCTCCTGAAGAGAGCGGCGGCCGGCGAACAGCGGAGCAAACAAAATGGCGCCGCATCACGACTGAACCGAAGCCGAGGGAGGTAGGAGGACCGGAGGGGCGGAAGCGGGACCCCAGCAGAAAACGGGGGTATCGCGTCTGGAGGAGGCACTTCGCCGAGCGACAGAGCGGGCGGCGGGGCACTGCCCTGGTGGGGGAGCAGCCTTTGGCAGCCCGGGGCCCGCTGAGAGACGCACGGGACACAGGGCAGAGAAACAGTGGATGGCGTAGAACGCCCGGCAGACCACAAAACCGGGGGAGAGCGAACTGCGGTGAGAAGCGGAGGCCACCGGGCCGGTGGCGAGCGATCTCTCCCCCCTAGTGAAGGCGATAGGGGGGAGAGGTGGAAGACAGCACAGAGGGGGAGAGAGGCCCCCATGATAACGACTCACGGGTCCCGACGATAGCAGTCTCAGGAGCTCGTACAACGGTCCAGAGGAGACGGGAAGCTGGGCCCGCCGACCCGGAGGTGAGGCTGGGCTGGGACCCCTGATGATGATGGAGCGCTGAGAGGAGGGAGCAGGCCCAAGGGCACACAGGATGCGAGGCCTGGGGCAGCGGCCTACATGAGATAGGCGGTGTGGACGGCTGGTACGGGGCCCCACGCTACGGACAGGACGGGAGACACCCGGCCAGGATTGCCGCCTGGCGGAGGTACAAGGAGCAGCAGGGTGTGGTGCATACACCGTCGGTGGGCGCTTCTGAGGTTGAGGGAATCAACGGGGGAGTGAGAGCAAGGCACGAGCAGAGGAACCCCCACCCTAACCAAAAGAGCACGAGACCCCTAGGGCTGGAGAGGGGGCGTTCAGCGAGGCAGGAGTGACGGAGGTCCACACCTCGAGGCAGGAGTAGGAAGGCGATCAAGGGGTGCGAAGGGACTAAGCTCAGGTGCGCCCCCCTTCAGAGAGCCGGGAGACAGGGGCGCAAGATCGTGTACGAAGGCCAGATTGCTCGGAGACGGGGGAGGAGAGCGGCGGACCACACAAGAGGGGTGGACGAACGCACGGCCTCGATTCTAGTCCTGCGACGTGCACCAGCCGAACGGATTCTAGGAGGGCTGGTGGGACGGGTACCTCTTGGCTTTTCTCAACCATAGGAGTGGGCCGCACAGACGTTGGGCCCCGCTAAGAGATCGTGTCGTGATCACAGAAGACCCCCACGACTCCTACAAGGCCCTGCAGGGGAAGCAGGAGCAAGATGGCCACGGCAAAGAAGAAAGGGGAAAGGTCCGTGAGGGAGATGCTCACAAAACATACGGTGGTAGAGGAGAAAGGCAGTAAATCCCCCCAGGTCAGAAATAGCGGGGTCGCCCCAGAAGATGACACGGTCCCGATCACCCGGGCCTTCCTCGAAACGCTATTCAACACCCTCCGGGAAGACTTCCAGGCGCTCAAGAGCGAAGTCGCAGGAGAGGTAAAGGACATCCGACGAGATGTAGATGCAGTGGGGGAAAGGGTGGCGGAGCTTGAAGACCGAGAACACGCAGCGGGGGAGGAACTCGCTCAGCTCCAACAGGAGGTCATTCGACTTAAAGAGCAACAAATCGACCTCCAGGCCCATACGGAGGATCTGGAAAATCGCTCCAGACGCAATAACATCCGCGTGCGGGGGGTTCCACCGAAATCCGAAGGGACAAATGTGGCAAGCTATCTGCAGGGATTATTCCGAGAGGTCCTGGGAGAGGACCAAGAGTTTGAGATCCGCATAGATCGAGCGCATAGGGTGGGTTTGCCGCGGCGGGCCCCGGCGCCCCCCCCCCGGACATCCTGGCTTTCCTCCCAGACTACCCTCTAAAGGAACGCATCTTACGCAAGGCACGTCTGAAACAGTCCATCATCTATCAGGGCCACTCCGTGGCTTTATATCAAGACCTTGCCTCCATAACGCTACAGAAGAGGAGATCCTTCAAAGATGTCACCCGGCACCTCAGAGAACAAGAGATAGCCTACTCCTGGGGGCATCCATTTAGACTAATTTTTAAGTGGAACGGCAAGGTACATCAACTTAGGTCAGTGGAGGACACGTGCAAGCTCCTGGGCCTTGAAGTCCACAACGCAGAAGGTTTGCCCCCATCCACGAAACGACCGACGGGGGACGGATGGCGAAGAGTGGGACGCAGACGCTCCCGACTCCGGAAGCAAGACCAGACTCTGACACTATGGCGCATGAGAGGCAAGCAGCTCTGGAAGCCGTCTTAAAGGATACTGCCCCGACACAGTGAACTGAAAACATGGAAGGGGTCAGTAACGCTATCATATTAGAGGCTGGGGGAGGTGGGGGCGGGGAGCCGGGAACACTTGGTCCACACATGCCCCGATTGTCGTCTTTCCACGTACCAGGGCATGGGGCCCTGGGGCTACGGACAATGTTAGTGTTTTTGGGGTTTCTTGTTGGGGTTAGGGAGGGGGGAGGGGGGACTAGAGGGGGGAGGACGGGGCCAAGGGGGGGATTGGGGGGAAGGGGAGGGTTGAACCGATGTGCTGCAAGGGGTTGGGTTTGGGTGGACTCCCGAAGATCGGGGTCCTAGCCCTAGCAGGGCGAGGCTTACTGGATAACGAGCTGATGGGCGGGCCCTACCAGACTCAGCGCCTACTAGGGTTCAACATTCGGGATGGCTCACAAACTCTAGATTCTCACCCTTAATGTGAAAGGGTTAAATAGCCCCAGTAAAAGAAGGGCCATCCTATCCTATTTGGAGCACACGGGGCGGCTATCTGCCTCCTGCAAGAGACACACCTCCTGGCTAAAGATTGGCATCGCATGAGATCTCGAGCCTTTCCTCAGCAATTCTTTTCTTCCATAGCGGTGAAAAAAGCAGGGGTGGCAATATTAGTATCTAAATCCTTTCAGGGCCTGGTGAGCGAGAAGGTGGCAGAAATTAAAGGACGGCTGCTGGCATACAAATTCTGGGTAGGAGGGGTCCCACTGGTGGTGGGCTCCCTGTACGCCCCTAACACGGGACAGGAGAAGTTCCTTACCACAGCACTCTCAGAGGCACTCGCCACGCAAAACAGGATGATGGTGGTAGGGGGGGACTTGAACCTAGTCGTGGACACGGAGATAGATCGCTCCGGTCAGCGTTACGGACAGGAGGGTGCACTTTCTACTGCAGGGAAGGACTGGCTACGGGAGCGGGGTTTGACAGACATTTGGAGGACAAAGCATCCACACAATAAACAATATTCATTCTACTCTCACGCACATCGAACATATGCTAGACTTGACCATCTCTTAGGGTCGACGGACCTGACAGCACTAGTGGACACGGTCAATATAATTCCCGCGGCGTTTTCCGACCATGATGCGGTGACACTGACTCTCTCTCTACCTACAACACACAGGACCCCGGGGAGATGGCGATTAAGGGAAACGCTGCTTCAGAGGCACGGGGTGGTAACAACGCTACACAAAAGCATCACTGACTATTTAACCCGCAATGACCTCGCAGATACCCCCATCATGGCCCTCTGGGGGGCACTGAAGGCAGTGGTACGCGGCGAATTAATCGCCATTGCAGCGGCGGAGGCTAAAGAGCGTAGAGAGGTTAGGGAGAAGCTCACAAAGCAGGTAGTAGAAATGGAACGAATCCACAGTCGCACAGGGGCCCCTAGGATTTGGCGTCAGGTGAGAGCGGCAAGAACGCAGCTGGCTGCTCTTGATACCGATAGAGCGGAGTATGCGGCGCTGAGGCTTAAGCACTCGTATTATATCGGGGGTGATTCAACAGGCCGTCTGCTGGCCAGCAAACTTAGAGCTCCGCGTCCAACGGGATAGGGTACCCGCAATAATAAATGAGAAGGGAGTGAATGTGGTCAAGGATGAGGAAATAGCAGACGCTTTCCGGGAGTTTTTTCCTCTCTTTATAGGGAGTCGATACCCGACTCTACCGAGGGGAGGATTATCTCAATGGAGTATCGACCACGGCTTTAGATCAGAACGAGGCCGAGGCACTGGATGCGCCGATTCGGATAGAAGAGGTGATAGGGGCCATCGCTCGCCTTAAATCACACAAATCACCGGGCCCAGACGGGTACTCCGCAGGTTTCTATAAGACCTTCTGTTCACTGATCGCCCCCATACTAACACGACTCTTCAATGCCTTCCAGGGGCGTGGGTCCATCCCCCAGATATGTTAGCGGCAGACATTGTAGTCATCCCCAAACCCGGAAAGGAGAAGACAAAATGCAGCTCTTACAGGCCGATTTCTCTTCTCAATCTCGACCTAAAACTGTTTACTGGAGTACTAGCGGCACGACTGGGACCGCGATTACCGGGCATTATAGACCCGGATCAGTCCGGTTTTATTCATAATCGGCAGGGAGCGATCACACCAAGCGGGTACTACATTTGATAGATAAGGCGCACCGAACCAAGATGGAGGCTTTGCTACTGTCAGTGGACGCGGAAAAGCCTTTGACCGGGTCAACTGGAGCTTCCTGGACCATACCCTGGCTCATTTTGGATTCGGGAACGCTTCAGGGCTTGGGTGGCGAGCTGTTATGATGAGCCTAGGGCCATGGTTCGAGTCAACGGTACAACATCACGGCCGGTAGTGATTCAGAGGGGCACACGACAAGGGTGTCCGCTTTCCCCACTCCTATTCGCACTATACGTGGAACCGCTCGCCCAGAAAATTAGAGATAATCCGGACATAAGGGGGATTCCCTTTGGGGGAGAGCCATACAGTGAGCTTATATGCGGATGATATTCTGGCCACGTTGGAGAAGCCGGAACGTTCGGTACCAGCCTTTTGGAAGAGCTGGCCTCCTTCGGCCGCGTCTCCGGGTTTAAAATTAATGTGGGAAAGTCTACATTGCTACACCTGGGTCGATATGCAGACGCCGCAGATCTGGATCGACCATCTTATGGAAACCTACGAGCAAGGGAATCAATCACATACCTGGGCATAGAATTAGCCCCCACGGTAACACAGACGGTCGCCCGGAATTACGCAGGGCTCCTTTCCCAGGTCCAGAGGTGTCTTCAACAATGGCGCAAGCAACCACTCTCGCTCCTAGGTCGAGTCGCGGCGATTAAGATGAGCATCTTGCCCAAAGCGCTATATATATTTCAAACCATACAGGCCAGACTGCCGGGGGGTGCCCTCCAGCAACTCCAGAAAGAAGTCAACCACTTTAGTTGGGCCGGAGCGCGACCCCGGATGCATAGAGAGATATCCCATCGACCCCTAGACCAGGGGGGGTTGGGTATCCCGAACTTCCTGGACTACTATAGGGCTTCCCAACTCCGACACCTGGTGGAATGGAGCAGGCCCGAATCAGAAAAGAAGTGGCTGTTTCAAGATAGGGCACTGGCAAAACTCTCGTTATGGAAGGTGCCGTTTTTAAAAAACGTGACAGACCCCGAATCTAAAGGGCTCGCCGATTACGAATACAATTTTAAACATTTGGGATGCAGT
>CAWUFW010028390.1:0-22036 GCA_963921515.1 Calotriton arnoldi | reverse complement strand
CACCATGTCTGCGCACAAAGACCGACATCCAGAACAGGTGGTATGACGTGCGCAGGAGGGTCCGGGAGCTGCTCAAGAAAGACTACCTCCTGAGCCAATACACCGGCAGTGGCCCTCCTGCCAAGCCAGTATACCTCAGGCCCTGGGAGGAGAAGGTGCGGGCCATCCTTCCGCCAGTGAGCGTATATGGACTAGAGGACATCCCAGAGCCTGGTGAGTACACAACAAATGTACACAATAAACTGCCACAAAACACACACATCACTGTCAAGGGGAGAGTCAAACCATGCACTCATAGCAATTACACAGCAACTAGAACAGAATCATCCCAAAATGTGTATGTCAGTCAGATAAACACAACACATGCCATCAAAAAAGTCACATCCAACTGTGCCAACACATGTACAAACACAACCACAACTACAGCTAGGCAGTGGCACAAATAGAACTAACACACACATCCACACATGTAGCCACCACAACAACACCAACACACAGTGAAGACCACTCAAAGGAAGGAATTCTGTGTATGCTGGCCAAGTCAGTGTAGCCAATAGCATCATGGGAGTCGCAGTCACACATATTGCCCCCCCACAACTGTCCCATCAACACCACCATGAACCATGCGCACATCACAGGGAGTGGAGAAGGACTCACAAGATGGCTGACACTGGCTACTGCTGTGAGGAGCACAAGGCCCTGCTGGCAACTGTGCACCAACAAACAGCAGGACACCACTGACTGACATCCTGAGAGACAACTTACACTCCCTGCAATGCAAGCACGTTCCATGGTGGGATATCTGGCTGGCTGGGTGGGAAGGGGGACTTGCAGCACTGACCATAGTCACCAGCACCTCCCCTCACACCCCCCCCCAACACAAACTCCACAGTACCCACCTGGTAGAATGCAATGCCCTCCATCCTAACACAAGATCCCACAAAGCACCACCACCCTGGGTTATGTTGTGTGAAGCACAGGGACACTCTTGGGACTCTTAGCCAAACAACTGCCAGGACAACACTCCCAGCCATCCTGTCAGCACAGCCAGCCCACCCCACAGGGAAGCAGAGTCAAAAGGAAGGAAGCATGGGCATGCTGGGAAGGGGGTGGAGGCAATAGCATGATGGGAGTCGTAGTCACAGACATTGCTCAGCCTCACAACTGGCCCATCAACACCACCCTGAACCATGCTCACATCACAGGGAGTGGAGAAGGACTCACAAGATGGCTGACACTGGCTACTGCTGTGGGGAGCACAAGGCCCTGCTGCCAACTGTGCACCAACAAACAGCAGGACACCACTGACTGACAACCTGAGAGACAACTTACACTCCCTGCAATGCAAGCACGTTCCATGGTGGGATATCTGGCTGGCTGGGTGGGAAGGGGGACTTGCAGCACTGACCATAGTCACCAGCACCTCCCCTCACACCCCCCCCAACACAAACTCCACAGTACCCACCTGGTAGAATGCAATGCCCTCCATCCTAACACAAGATCCCACAAAGCACCACCACCCTGGGTTATGTTGTGTGAAGCACAGGGACACTCTTGGGACTCTTAGCCAAACAACTGCCAGGACAACACTCCCAGCCATCCTGTCAGCACAGCCAGCCCACCCCACAGGGAAGCAGAGTCAAAAGGAAGGAAGCATGGGCATGCTGGGAAGGGGGTGGAGGCAATAGCATGATGGGAGTCGTAGTCACAGACATTGCTCAGCCTCACAACTGGCCCATCAACACCACTCCTGAACCATGCTCACATCACAGGGAGTGGAGAAGGACTCACAAGATGGCTGACACTGGCTACTGCTGTGGGGAGCACAAGGCCCTGCTGCCAACTGTGCACCAACAAACAGCAGGACACCACTGACTGACATCCTGAGAGACAACTTACACTCCCTGCAATGCAAGCACGTTCCATGGTGGGATATCTGGCTGGCTGGGTGGGAAGGGGGACTTGCAGCACTGACCATAGTCACCAGCACCTCCCCTCACACCCCCCCCAACACAAACTCCACAGTACCCACCTGGTAGAATGCAATGCCCTCCATCCTAACACAAGATCCCACAAAGCACCACCACCCTGGGTTATGTTGTGTGAAGCACAGGGACACTCTTGGGACTCTTAGCCAAACAACTGCCAGGACAACACTCCCAGCCATCCTGTCAGCACAGCCAGCCCACCCCACAGGGAAGCAGAGTCAAAAGGAAGGAAGCATGGGCATGCTGGGAAGGGGGTGGAGGCAATAGCATGATGGGAGTCGTAGTCACAGACATTGCTCAGCCTCACAACTGGCCCATCAACACCACTCCTGAACCATGCTCACATCACAGGGAGTGGAGAATGACTCACAAGATGGCTGACACTGGCTACTGCTGTGGGGAGCACAAGGCCCTGCTGCCAACTGTGCACCAACAAACAGCAGGACACCACTGACTGACATCCTGAGAGACAACTTACACTCCCTGCAATGCAAGCACGTTCCATGGTGGGATATCTGGCTGGCTGGGTGGGAAGGGGGACTTGCAGCACTGACCATAGTCACCAGCACCTCCCCTCACACCCCCCCCAACACAAACTCCACAGTACCCACCTGGTAGAATGCAATGCCCTCCATCCTAACACAAGATCCCACAAAGCACCACCACCCTGGGTTATGTTGTGTGAAGCACAGGGACACTCTTGGGACTCTTAGCCAAACAACTGCCAGGACAACACTCCCAGCCATCCTGTCAGCACAGCCAGCCCACCCCACAGGGAAGCAGAGTCAAAAGGAAGGAAGCATGGGCATGCTGGGAAGGGGGTGGAGGCAATAGCATGATGGGAGTCGTAGTCACAGACATTGCTCAGCCTCACAACTGGCCCATCAACACCACCCTGAACCATGCTCACATCACAGGGAGTGGAGAAGGACTCACAAGATGGCTGACACTGGCTACTGCTGTGGGGAGCACAAGGCCCTGCTGCCAACTGTGCACCAACAAACAGCAGGACACCACTGACTGACAACCTGAGAGACAACTTACACTCCCTGCAATGCAAGCACGTTCCATGGTGGGATATCTGGCTGGCTGGGTGGGAAGGGGGACTTGCAGCACTGACCATAGTCACCAGCACCTCCCCTCACACCCCCCCCAACACAAACTCCACAGTACCCACCTGGTAGAATGCAATGCCCTCCATCCTAACACAAGATCCCACAAAGCACCACCACCCTGGGTTATGTTGTGTGAAGCACAGGGACACTCTTGGGACTCTTAGCCAAACAACTGCCAGGACAACACTCCCAGCCATCCTGTCAGCACAGCCAGCCCACCCCACAGGGAAGCAGAGTCAAAAGGAAGGAAGCATGGGCATGCTGGGAAGGGGGTGGAGGCAATAGCATGATGGGAGTCGTAGTCACAGACATTGCTCAGCCTCACAACTGGCCCATCAACACCACCCTGAACCATGCTCACATCACAGGGAGTGGAGAATGACTCACAAGATGGCTGACACTGGCTACTGCTGTGGGGAGCACAAGGCCCTGCTGCCAACTGTGCACCAACAAACAGCAGGACACCACTGACTGACATCCTGAGAGACAACTTACACTCCCTGCAATGCAAGCACGTTCCATGGTGGGATATCTGGCTGGCTGGGTGGGAAGGGGGACTTGCAGCACTGACCATAGTCACCAGCACCTCCCCTCACACCCCCCCCCCAACACAAACTCCACAGTACCCACCTGGTAGAATGCAATGCCCTCCATCCTAACACAAGATCCCACAAAGCACCACCACCCTGGGTTATGTTGTGTGAAGCACAGGGACACTCTTGGGACTCTTAGCCAAACAACTGCCAGGACAACACTCCCAGCCATCCTGTCAGCACAGCCAGCCCACCCCACAGGGAAGCAGAGTCAAAAGGAAGGAAGCATGGGCATGCTGGGAAGGGGGGTGGAGGCAATAGCATGATGGGAGTCGTAGTCACAGACATTGCTCAGCCTCACAACTGGCCCATCAACACCACCCTGAACCATGCTCACATCACAGGGAGTGGAGAAGGACTCACAAGATGGCTGACACTGGCTACTGCTGTGGGGAGCACAAGGCCCTGCTGCCAACTGTGCACCAACAAACAGCAGGACACCACTGACTGACATCCTGAGAGACAACTTACACTCCCTGCAATGCAAGCACGTTCCATGGTGGGATAACTGACTGGGTGGGTGGGTGGGTGGGAAGGAGGTCTGGCTGTCAACCAAACACAATCAATGCAGACCATGTTCACACCCCAGAGAATACATAGAAATGCCCAAATAATGCAGGACAATGTGCCACACCAATATCAACCCCTGACTGTGACGACTTAGGACAATACAATGTACAGGCCCGCACCCCGAGGCACAGTCACAACTGTCAGGTGTGTCAACCACTGATGCCTGCAGAAACATGACATACATTGTTTGTGTCTCCCAAAAACAGGTGATGATAGGGACACAGCAGCAGACGCTGAGGAGTCCCAGTCCCAGGCTCAAGAGGATGCCGAGCTCACTGGCGTCGTACAGCCTCTGTCCTCCTCGGACGATGAAGAACAACCTGGCACATCCGGTGCAAGTCAACATGCTGCACCAGCAGGACCACCAGCTGCAGCACCAGCAGGTCCACCAGCTGCACCCCCTGCACCCACCCCTCCAACGACTGTCACCACGAATACCATCCCTGCCGACATGGACAGAATAAGGAACAACACCAGCGCAGTGACCCTGGACCAACCTGGGGCCATGGACACCACCACCACCACCAACCCCCAAGGTGGACCAGGGTTATCTGTGCGTGCAACTGCACACACTGCACATGTCAGCAGGGGTGGTGGGAGGGGTGGGAGACAGAGGTCGCTGCTTGCAGACGTTGCTGGTGTGCATGAAGACCCACAACTGGTACGCATAGCTGATGCGTACCAGTCCAGCACCGGAGAGCTCAGCCAGGTAGTGGGGCTCCTCAGAGACATCAAACAGCAGCAGGCTGCCCATCATGCCCGCTTGGACTCCCACATGTCCCACGTGGAGTCACACATGTCACGTGTGGACTCCCACATGTCACGTGTGGACTCCCACATGACCCGCGTGGAGTCCAAGTGGGATGTACTACATGAGATGACGGCGGTGCACAGGGACATTTTACAATGCCTCCGCCAGATGAACAGCAACCAGTCCACACCTCCCTGTGTGCCAACAACATCTGGTACCGAACAAACTGCAACTGCCACAGGGAGGGAGGAGGACTCTGGCGGAGAGTCCCCTGCACCGCAGCAGCCTGCACTTGAGGGCCCCCCCCCAAGAAGAGGGGTCGTCCGAGGAGGGGAAAGTGAGAGGCTGATGGCCAAGCGCAACTCCCAGGAAGCCTGAACCTGTTCTGGATTTTCGCCTTTGTGCACAGACTGTTCACCCTGTTGATGGCAACACTACTCCCACACATTGCATGGGGAGTACAAGTTGGAACAATGTGTCAGACAACTGTGGCCCCGATACTGGGGATCCTGTCTACCTGGACTTTCTATTCATCTAGGAACTTGGGATTGCAAGATTCATGTACAGCACAATCCATCCTATGCACTATTATCACAGATGTATCACAATAAACACAATAATACACCATACTTGCCTCTGTCGTGATTCCAACGTGGGTGCTGTTATGGGGATGATGAACAGCAAAATTACACTGTGTATGCGAACTGCAACAGCAAGGACAACACAGGCATGTGAGTACAGGCAACGTGACACATATGAGGGAGACACACCACCAGGGCTACACAACACATACACACCTAGGCCATCTGACTCATTGCCTACACTGATGTTGCCAGGGAAGACGGTGCAATGCACAGACACCACACCCATTCCCAGTTGTAGTCAAGTAGCCCACAGGTGCAGTAAGCAAATGGCAGTCAAATGTGTGACCACAGACAACGCACATCACTAAGTGAAGCACAGGTTTATTACACAGTAGCAACATGCCGTAACCACTACAGATGCAAGGTAACCCCACCTGGTAGCGGGCACACAGTCAACAACTGTAGACAGAAGGAAGTCCATGGGTGTGGCGCACATCACCTGTAGGGACACAACAGCTACCAGCCTGGATGTGCAATCACGTCGTCGGTGGACACAGTTGACCAAACGAATCTGAAAGTACCCTGTGAAGGACAGAAATGACACACAGTCAAAAGCAATGCAGTACAGGACAGAACAGCAAAACTCATGCACAATACATGTTACAAGATACCCACCCAGAACCAAGTTAGCATGTCAACACTGTTGGGGAGTACAGCCCACCTGTCACCACACATCGCAACACACATCCTGTCAAGTAGCCCATGGACACACTCCAACAGCACCAGAGCACCACCCACACATCATGCCAACTCACATCATTCACATGACACCTCAGGATACTCACATTCAGCTAAAGAAGTTGGTGATGAGCTGTGTGCGGACATCACCATCACCATCATCATCATCATCGTCACTGGCATCGTGGTCCAGGCCAGGATCCTCCACAGGTGGCGGATGTTGGTCATCGTCATCCTGGATGAGAGGCAACTCCTTCCGCACTGCCAGGTTGTGGAGCATGCAGCAGACGATGATAATCTTGCACACTTTCGCAGGGGCATATGGGAGGGACCCTCCGGTCTTGTCCAGGCAGCGGAAGCGGCTCTTCAGGAGACCAAAGGTCCGCTCAATCACTCTCCTGGTCCGACCATGTGCCTCATTGTAGCGCATCTGGGCAGGTGTCACAGGGTTCCTGAGGGGTGTCAGCAACCACGGCATGTTGGGGTATCCCGAGTCACCTACGGACAGACAAGTGCACATCAGCTGACTTGGAAAAGTGGGCGGAATACTACAGATCAGATCACACACAATGGCACAAAGTCAGTACACACCGACAAGCCAGGCACGCTGGTTCTGCATCTGTGCCATCAACCTGGGGATGCGACTACTCCTCATCACAAAGGCATCGTGTGCTGAACCAGGGAAACGGGCACACACGTGTGTGATGGTCATGTCTGCAAGACACACCACCAGTGCATTGACCGAGTGGTAGTGCTTGCGGTTCCTGTAGGCCTGCTCCTGGGCCTGTGGTGGTACCAAAGCCACATGTGTCCCATCAATGGAGCCAATGACATGCGGCATCCTCCCCAGGGCATAAAAGTCACTCTTCACGTCAGTGAGTCGTCGCAGTCTAGGGAAATAGATGTACCGGTTCAGGAAGAGCAACATTGCCGCCAAGAAATCGCGGAGCACACGGCTGAACATGGTCTGTGACATCCCACCAGCAGACGCCACAGTATGTTGGAAGGTACCGGTGGCAAAGAAGTGTAGGGCTGCCATCACCTTCACCTTGGGGGTCAGCGCTGTAGGATACGGCCGGCCAGGCTGCAAATGTGGGGACAACTGCACTGCCAAATCCTCAATCAGCTGCCTGGTGAAGCGGTACCGTCGGATGCTGTCCCGTTCCACCATCGTTGCCAGGTCTGGGAATGGCCGATGGACAGCAGGAGCCCTGCAGTGCAGAGGAGAAGTAAGCAAGATCGTCAGTCACCCCACATATGCGGCATTGAACACACTCAAGATCCCAACATACATCATCATGAGGCACAACTACATGAAGTGTGCAGTACCGGAACGACATGTATGGTACATACATGGCCAACATCTGTCAACACGGTCCTACAGGTGGCATCAATTTGTCCCAGGTTGGCCCATTGGATATCATGATGCTGTGTCACAGTCACCCCCCAGTGACATGTGAGGACAGATGTGCCCCAGGCACCACAGCTCAACGACAGGCACATTCCCAGGGACCCTGTAATGCCACATGGACACTGGCATCACCTGGAGTATCATGTGTACACCACAACAAAACAAACATGACCCCCACAGGTAGTGGCCACACTTGCCATGGCAGGAGAGCCATGGACGTCTGTGACACACACGCACAACATCAGAGTCCATGCACACACAACGTGGATGTGGAGACTGTCTCCCATTGTGCACATGAAATCAGAGACATTGTAAACACTACATGCACAAAGACTGTGGAGGGCCATCACTATTGTGCCACTGGGACACCCTGGCTCAAACATACCGTCCCACATGGGACTCACGGGGTATGTGACATGACATACACAAACACCACTGTGAAATGTGACCATGGCACATGCACAGATATGAACAGTTGCACATCACAGTGGTCACGTACACGTAACACCCAGGATCCTGTCCCCATTAACACGTGCACAGCCTGGGGGTGGCTGCCCACAGGTGACACCCACAGGACAACATGTACACCAACATACACACAATAGGAAATGCAGCCTTACATGCCTTATGATAAGGTTTGGACAGGCTGTCGTGATGTAGGTGTGCCCCTCACTCCCTGGGAGCTATCTGTGGCTGGCATATGTCCATCTGAGACAGGCATGCTGACATATGCCAGTCACATGTACAGTGATGCGTTGAACAGCAATGGACCGATCGGTGCCTCCGGCCGGCCCATTGCTTTCAATGTGTGCGGGTACGCGTTGTACCCCTGTGCACGTTGTACTGCAATGGACCGATCGGTGCCTCCGGCCGGCCCATTGCATTCAATGTGTGCGGGTACGCGTTGTACCCCTGTGCGCGTTGTACTGCAATGGACCGATCGGTGCCTCCGGCCGGCCCATTGCATTCAATGTGTGCGGGTACGCGTTGTACCCCTGTGCGCGTTGAACAGCAATGGACCGATCGGTGCCTCCGGCCGGCCCATTGCTTTCAATGTGTGCGGGTACGCGTTGTACCCCTGTGCGCGTTGTACTGCAATGGACCGATCGGTGCCTCCGGCCGGCCCATTGCATTCAATGTGTGCGGGTACGCGTTGTACCCCTGTGCGCGTTGTACTGCAATGGACCGATCGGTGCCTCCGGCCGGCCCATTGCATTCAATGTGTGCGGGTACGCGTTGTACCCCTGTGCGCGTTGTACTGCAATGGACCGATCGGTGCCTCCGGCCGGCCCATTGCTTTCAATGTGTCGGGTACGCGTTGTACCCCTGTGCGTTGAACAGCAATGGACCGATCGGTGCCTCCGGCCGGCCCATTGCTTTCAATGTGTGCGGGTACGCGTTGTACCCCTGTGCGCGTTGTACTGCAATGGACCGATCGGTGCCTCCGGCCGGCCCATTGCATTCAATGTGTGCGGTACGCGTTGTACCCCTGTGCGCGTTGTACTGCAATGGACCGATCGGTGCCTCCGGCCGGCCCATTGCATTCAATGTGTGCGGGTACGCGTTGTACCCCTGTGCGCGTTGTACTGCAATGGACCGATCGGTGCCTCCGGCCGGCCCATTGCATTCAATGTGTGCGGGTACGCGTTGTACCCCTGTGCGCGTTGAACAGCAATGGACCGATCGGTGCCTCCGGCCGGCCCATTGCTTTCAATGTGTGCGGGTACGCGTTGTACCCCTGTGCGCGTTGAACAGCAATGGACCGATCGGTGCCTCCGGCCGGCCCATTGCTTTCAATGTGTGCGGGTACGCGTTGTACCCCTGTGCGCGTTGTACCTCAATGGACCGATCGGTGCGCACCCATTGACAATGGGCTTGCCTGGCAACGGACGCGTTTTCGAATATTCGAACGAGTCGGTTGCTGGAAAATCAGTTGGTCACCCACAACAATGTTGCAAAATCATGTATGTCATGAAGTTGAAATTTTGAAGGATGCTGTGGGCGTGTTTTGGTGCTGCTATTCCATGGATTGGCCAGATTCAGAAGATGCAAACGACTTGGACCTATCACTTTGGACACAAGGGACAGTATCTGCCTCTCCAGCACATATATATTGCTGGCTGTTCCCCTGAGAGCCCACTTGCCTGCACTACATGCTCCAGGACGACATCTGCCACTGCACTGCTGCTGTCTCTGCCCCTCTGGACCCTGCAATGGCACGTACTGTGGAGAGAGCCCCAGCCTTCAGCCTTGAAGAGAACCAGGCCCTGCTGGACAGCCTACTTCCACAGTACAGCAAGCTGTATGGGACACCAGGGGAGCAGGTGAGTGTTCTGTGCACTGCCTTTCTGAATGTGCATTTTGTCTGACTAGCAAGGCTGAGAGTCAGCACACCACTGGCTAGCAGGCTCACTGAGTAGTTGTCACCCCCCATAGTGTGTAGTGACTTGCACTGGACAGGTATGGTGCAGTGACAGTGCTTCTGAACAGGGTTTTACTCCCCATGCAATGATACCATGTAGTGACTTCTGGAAAACTGTCCATGGGCAGCCGTGCACTGCCTGGGTACACCATGTGCCCCTGTGATTGCGACATGTATATGCAACTGTGTCATGCACGGATATGTTGCATGTGTAGTAATGGCCTTATCACTTTGTCATCCTGACAGGCTTCTGCCCATCGGAAGCATGAGATCTGGAAGGACATCGTCCGGGCTGTCCGGTCCGTGGGGGTCTACAAGCGCCGGATCCGCAACTGCCAAAAGAGGTGGCAGGACCTTCGGGGCTGGACCCGGAGGATTGCACGGGTCCAGCTGAAGCTGTCGCCTCCTCGCAGGAGGGGCGGAACACGGACCCTGACCCCCCACATGCTCAGGATCCTGGCGGTGGTCTTTCCAGACCTGGATGGGCAGCTGAAGGCCAGAGAGCAGCAAGGAGGGGGTGAGTCAAAGACTGCACTGTGTACTCTGTCTAACATGCTATGTGCCCTCCTCGGGCCAGGTTGAACTGCCACAGTACAGCAGTCATGTTGTCCAGGAGCCATGTCCCTCTATTGTGCACTGCCCACTCCTCATCTGATACCCAGGTGTGGCCCTTACATGCAGGGAATTCTGTCACTTAGGACTGTGTCCTTGCAGTTTGCTTGACTCAAGGTGGGAGACAGCATCTGTTTCCCTGACTCTGTGGTGGGCATCATGGGTGGGTCCATTGCTTACACAATGCCTGTATTCTGACATGTATTCAGCGTGTTACTTTGATCTGTGGTCCAATTGCTGAGCTGATCCACCACATGTGGCTGGGGTACCTGGCACACACCCATGCTGCGGGTGGGAACAATGTTTGGGCCCCAGGAGTATGTATATGACGTGTGTCACACATACTTAGCCAGCTGCCTACAGTCCAGGGCTCATCCCTCATTCATGTGGGGCTGGACAGTCATGCCTACTCCAGGCCATACAATACACTCTGTACTCCCACTCCCGTGTATCAGAGGACACATTGTGCACAGTGATTTGACCCCTCAGGTGTCTGCCTCTGTGTCAGTGTGCTGTGGATTAGTCGCCAGGACTGCTGTGGAGTTTCTTGGTAGGGGCTCAGCATGCCACTGGAGATGTGACCATAGGAGACGATACTTGTGTGACACATAGGTGTCTGATCAGCTGCCCATGCAGACTGGGGCATGTAAATGTGAAGTTCAGGCAGCTGTTCCCCATGCACAGCAGAGTGTGAGGGGCTCAGGTTCAGAGGGTAGTGTCACAGGTCTCCCATATGTCCAATAGGTATGACCTGGACAGATGAGGGTTAAGAGGATGTGTTGTGGGGGATGTACATGTGCACTTGTGCAGCTCCAGGACTTGCATTCCCCATGACCTACTATTGTGACACAGTGCAGAGTGTTGTTGTCTGGCTGCAAAGTCATACATCACTGAGACAGTGATGTATGACTTAGCAGTCATGCCTCCGCCATGGCATGTGTCTACTGATTGGTGATCCTGCAGGGGAGTGACATGTGCTACATGCACACCATAGTGGCGCTGGCTATCAGGACATGGGTGCATCATGGTGTCTGTCGCTGGTATGCATCACATGCATTTCCTATTTGACTCTGGGCATCCCTTACATCCGTAAACCTGTACTGACTCAGTGGCAAGAGCTGTGATGTGTCCACACCGTGTCCTCTGCACTGTCCAACTACTGTGTACTTGGTGCATGTGTCAACACTGGGGTGTTGCAATCCAACAGACACCAGACAGATGGGTGCAAGGCCATGTGGGATGTGAGTGCCATGCTTGGCATCAGACTGACAATTGACTTCTCCTGTTCAATTAGTGCACTTTTAGCAATGTACAACTAATGATGCCAGGGCTTGCTCTGTGATGTGCTGTGCTCACAGTGGTGTGTGCGTTATGTGCAGGTGACTGATGTCTGTCTGTTTCCCCATTGTTTGCAGATACATCCACGGCCACGGAAGGGGACAGCTCCACGGACCAGGAGGAGCCGGAGAGCCAGACTGGGTCAGCAGCCGAGGAGTGGTCGGAGGGACCCAGTGGCACGGAGGGCGAGGGGAGCCACACCGAGGAGTCCTCAGCAGCATCCACCTCAGCTGAGGACCAGAGCAACTCGGAGGATGACTCCCTTGTGGAGGCGGGTGTCAGCAGCCACCACACCCCAGCTAGTGTTGCTGTCCCCGCCACCACCAGCACCACCACCGCCCTCCCATCGGCTCCCATTCCCCAGGTCCGTGGAGGCTCCCATGTCCGGGAGCGTGTCTCCTTTGGGCCAGGCACCGCACCCCCTGCCCCTGTGTCCCCTGCTGCCCTGAGTGAGGAGTCTGTGTACCTCCTTCGCCAGCTCCATGTAGGGCAGACAGCCATGCTGAGTGTCCTCCATGCGCACACCGCGCTGTTGACTCAGCTGGTGTCGTTCATGGAGGGCATCTCATCGGGCATGTCTGACCTACAGAGGGGCAATAGGTCCATGGACTCCTCCCTGACGGCAGCAGTGTCCCTCCTCAAACGGTCCCTCACCCCTCCTGCCTCTGCTCCATCCACACTCCCCAGCACCTTACCCATCCCAGGCACACACACACTGGCACAGGCACACACCAGCACACACACATCCAGCACACTGACACACACGCCAATGACAAAACGCACACGCACGCACATTCAGGGGACTGAAGCCAGACTCACAGGGGATGGGGCCCTGGAACACACACACGCATCCACATGCACTGCGCAGTCCTCAGTTCCCTCTCCCTCCAAAGCACCCTCCCTTGCCTCACCTGCAACCCCAAAGTCACAGCAGCTCTTCCTCTGTGACCTCGGCCTCTTCCCCACCGATGAAGCTGCTCCAGCATCCCGGGGGAAGAGGAAGCCCACCCACACGGAGCAGAGTGCCCCTCGCCCCCGGACACCCTCCCCCAGGCGCAGACGGACTGAGGCCCCCACCCGCAAGTCCCCCCGGAGTGCTAAGAGCAAGACCCCGCCACCGCCCTGCAGCTCAGGCACAAGGTCTCCGTCCTCCATCCCTCAGGCCCCCACTGCACAGGTGCCCCCACCACACCCTGCCCCAGGTTCCCCCACCCACAGATATACCATCCCCAAGATGCTCCGGCCTTCTCCCCCTGCCACTTGCTCTCCCAGCACCACACCCCCCGCTGCGCTTGTCTGTGCCACTGATGTGGTGAGGGTGTCCTCCCCCTCTGTCCAACCCACCTTGCCTGTTCCCCATTCTCCTCCCCTGGAGGTAGGCACTGCAGTGGAGTCCACTACCGCCCTGTCTGACTTGGGCACTGCAGTGGCGGACCTGTCCACCCCATCTGCAGGGTCCACTGCAGTTGTGCCGGCACCCACGACATCTGTGTCATGCCCCCCAGTTGTGCCGGCACACACCATGTCAGACACCTCCACTGCAGTTGTCAGTGGCTCTCCAGCACCCACCACCCCTTCCCTGACTCCCCTGGTGAGCCCTGATCCTGTCCCTGCGGTGCCTGGCCTGCCCCCCGGTTGCCCCTCCTAGTGGATTGTCCCTGGTATTGTGCAGGCATGCGTAGGGTGACATCTGCCAGTGTCACCCTGTTTGAACTTTGACAATGGACTGGCCATTGGCCTTTGCTCTAATTTCTTCTGGACGTCGTTATCAGACAACACATATGCTGAATAAAGCAACTTTCTTTTCTCTAGTGCTCATGCTTCAGATGTACATGTTGTTGGTGCAGCTAACCATGCCCTTGCTGCAGTGATGGTGATATCTGGTCTCATGATTATGAAGTGTTACTGTGCAGGAACCCATGTGGTCCAGGGGGAATGTGTCCTATCATGTGGTGTATCCATGTCATCAATAGCAGCATCTGAGGGTGTCATGTGTTCAGTATTTGGCAATGGGTTTCCTACTTACATTGGCAATTTCATATCTGTGGCTTCCACCCCTGCACATCTGTTGTGCCTGCCATCGTTGCATTTGTCTACTTCCCTGACCGTGTTGCCATCTCCAGTGGACATGCAGGTTTGGGCATCAATGGGGAGGGACTCATTCGTGTAGTCAGTGCAACATTGCTATACAAGTGTGTTGGATCTGTGCTGATGATTCCGTTGGCACATCCATGACCAGGCTGATGTGATGGGAGCCCTCATTTGGTGCTAATTGTTGATTGTGTGACCAAGTGCTCAGCTGACATGATGGGGCCCTACTGAGGCAACATATGGCACAGCTTTCCTCACACAGGAGTGGAGTCCCCTCATGGCAGTGTGTACACGTGTGACATTGCCTGCGCCCAAGGTGTGTGTTGTATGTGCATGTCTGTGTGTTCACTTTCATTCATCTGCGCATGCTGTGATCCCTAGTGTTGTACCTGTTTGTGATGCTTGCTGACTTGAGCTATGTTCCCCCAAAGTCTTCTCCCTGTGTTCTCTGTGATGTGGGTGCATGGCACATTACTGGTCATCAGGGTGTCACCCATAGGTGTGTTTGCTGTCAGGGCAGAGTTTGTGTGCTGACGCAGATGGGTCACAGTCAGGTTTCCCTTTGGCACTTGTTGTTTGCCCCTGTCATGTGATTTCCAGTTTGTGTTATCTTTCAGTGATTGTGACACGTTGTGTGTGTGACTGCTGGCACTCCTTAGGGTCCGGGCTGCAATGTTGGTTGTTGTCTATGTGTGTTCTTTGTGGGTGACCTTGGCTTCTTCATTGGTGTGTGACTGTGGCTGGGATCCCATTGGTCGGTGTGGTATTGCCGTCATGTCCATGTACAGCGTAGTGTGCAGTGTGTCAGACATTCAGGAGTCTTGTTGAGTGTCCATGTGTGATGTGTTTCTACACCTTGGTTCCCACCCACCACCCTGGAATAGTCATGGGTGCATGTGCAATGTCACCAGTGCATGTGTACTTCACTGCTGCACATTGTTGGAGGTCGAGGGGTGTGGTCTTGAGTGTGTGCAGATGAGAGTTGTTGCCCGGCTAGTCCCCTGCCTCCATGTTGGCCTTGGCTTACTGGCCATGCTGATTGATTTGTGCTTGTGTAGGTGTGATGGTAGTTAGTTGCTCAGGACACCTGACTGTGGTTCACAGTGTGAACGACATTTAGCTTTGTCATCACAGTGGTATTTTTATTCAGCCCAGGGTCACCACATTGTGGGGGCCCTGGGGGTGGTGCTGTGGTGTGTCTGTGACTTGCTGTGTCAGTTGTTGTTCCTACGTGCCTGTGTGACATGTGTGTTTTGTGCTCCCTCTCACCTGTCAATGCCTGCTTGCCCACATAGGGGATTTGGATCCATGAGTTACCTTAGTGTGGCAGTGTATGCACATCTGTATGATTGGTATTCAGCTCTCCTCATGTGTTGTGTTGTTGCCTGGGGACACTGGCACCCCCACCCCTCACCTGCTGTGTATGATGACAGTGTTGGTCTGCCTGTTTGTGTTTGTGCATCTGCACCACTGCATTGGCATATCTTGGGTGTGCCATTGGCTGTATGTTGTTTGGTGTGTTTCCCCTGCTGTCCCTGGGACTCCTAGGTCATCGGTCAGCACAGTGATCATGGTTTGTGTGTCCCATTGCTGCCATGGTATGGTATCTGTTCACCTCACATCTGCTGTCTCCACAGGGTATCTGCATTTGTGTGCCCATTGGTGCAAATATGTGGTTCTGCATTCTGATGGTCACTTCTGTCATTGTGTCATTGATGACTGTTGACGGTCTCAGCCCCCATGGGTGTTGTTTGTCTGCACATGGCCAAAGGAATGTTTCATTTGCACTGCAGTATTTGGCTCCCCCAATTTATGTTGCAATGGGACACATACACTACTTTGCCACAGATGAGTTTTTGGTTCTGTGACCAGGAATGATCCATGCAGTTTGGCAGTTGCAGCTCTTTCTTTGTCAACAATTACCTTTTGGTCACTGTGATGATGAGGGTGTAGACCCCATTGCCACAATGGTCAAAATGTGCTTCAGCTATGGACCCCACACTTACCTTTTGGTCACTGTGATGATGGGGGTTTAGACCCCATTGCCACAATGGTCAAAATGTGCTTCAGCTATGGACCCCACACTTGCCTTTTGGTCACTGTGATGATGGGGGTTTAGACCCCATTGCCACAATGGTCAAAATGTGCTTCAGCTATGGACCCCACACTTGCCTTTTGGTCACTGTGATGATGGGGGTTTAGACCCCATTGCCACAATGGTCAAAATGTGCTTCAGCTATGGACCCCACACTTGCCTTTTGGTCACTGTGATGATGGGGGTTTAGGCCCCATTGCCACAATGGTCATGGGCTGCTTGCATTGTGGGTGCCACACACATATATGTGTGGCACATGTGCTAGGGGGTCACATTGTATGTTCAAAGTCATGTTCGGTGTTGTAGGCATTTGACACAGCCTGCTCACACGCTTGTCATGGTGGTGGGGGGATGTCTTAATCTTGCATTCCCTAGGTTGTGGAGTGCTTGTTGTGTCATGCATTGTCCATCCTATGAGTGGGGGTGGTAGTAGTGGTAGGCATCCAGCCCCCTGGCTAAGGGTGGTAGTAGTGGTAGGCTTCCTGCCCCCTGGCTAAGGGTGGTAGTAGTGGTGGGCATCCTGCCCCCCTGGGTGAGGGTGGTAGTAGTGGTAGGCATCCTGCCCCCTGGCTAAGGGTGGTAGTAGTGGTAGGCATCCAGCCCCCCTGGCTAAGGGTGGTAGTAGTGGTGGGCATCCTGCCCCCCTGGGTGAGGGTGGTAGTAGTGGTGGGCATCCTGCCCCCTGGCTAAGGGTGGTAGTAGTGGTGGGCATCCTGCCCCCCTGGGTGAGGGTGGTAGTAGTGGTAGGCATCCTGCCCCCCTGGGTGAGGGTGGTAGTAGTGGTGGGCATCCTGCCCCCCTGGCTAAGGGTGGTAGTAGTGGTGGGCATCCTGCCCCCCTGGGTGAGGGTGGTAGTAGTGGTGGGCATCCTGCCCCCCTGGGTGAGGGTGGTAGTAGTGGTAGGCATCCTGCCCCCTGGCTAAGGGTGGTAGTAGTGGTAGGCATCCAGCCCCCCTGGCTAAGGGTGGTAGTAGTGGTGGGCATCCTGCCCCCCTGGGTGAGGGTGGTAGTAGTGGTGGGCATCCTGCCCCCCTGGCTAAGGGTGGTAGTAGTGGTGGGCATCCTGCTCCCCTGGGTGAGGGTGGTAGTAGTGGTAGGCATCCTGCCCCCCTGGGTGAGGGTGGTAGTAGTGGTGGGCATCCTGCCCCCTGGCTAAGGGTGGTAGTAGTGGTGGGCATCCTGCCCCCCTGGGTGAGGGTGGTAGTAGTGGTAGGCATCCTGCCCCCCGTGGGTGAGGGTGGTAGTAGTGGTGGGCATCCTGCCCCCCTGGGTGAGGGTGGTAGTAGTGGTGGGCATCCTGCCCCCTGGCTAAGGGTGGTAGTAGTGGTAGGCATCCTGCCCCCCTGGGTGAGGGTGGTAGTAGTGGTGGGCATCCTGCCCCCTGGCTAAGGGTGGTAGTAGTGGTAGGCATCCTGCCCCCCGTGGGTGAGGGTGGTAGTAGTGGTAGGCATCCTGCCCCCTGGCTAAGGGTGGTAGTAGTGGTAGGCATCCAGCCCCCCTGGGTTGGGGTGGTGGCGCGCATTCAGGCCCCTGTGTGCATATGTGGCATTGGTGATGGGCATCCCGCCCCTATGGTGCTGCTGTTGCTGGTGTAAGTATATTCAGATTCCCAGTGTATGTGTGTGATGTGTCGTGTACGTGTTGTATGTGTTTTGTGGTTGGTGTCTGACTTACCTTCTGCGCCGTACGCGTCCGTGCCTGTTCCGGTAGTAGATGTAGAATATTGGTATGATCGGGACGAAGGGATTCATGGTTGGTTCATGTCGTTCGTCCTTCTCGTTGCTTCGCGTCGTCCTCGTCGCTTGGCTTCGTCCTCGTCGCTTCGCTTCGTCCTCGTCGCTTCGCGTCGTCCTCGTCTGTGCTGTGTTCGCCTCGTAGCCGTGGATCGTGTTGTGGCGCGATTCGGAGCTTATGTGCGCCTCTCCCGGATGCTTTGACGTGCCGTGCGTAGCGCACGGGTTCGGCGCGTACGGAAAGCGCATCGTACTTGTCCGGCCGGACGGGGCTGCATTTTCCCTTCCGTGCGACTCGATTCGGCGTTTCCGGATTCGCCTCGGTCGGAGAACAGGACCTGGTTTGGGTGAGTACGGCTCGGCCGGAATTTTTGCTGTTGTGCGCATCGTACTTGCTCGTTCGGTGTGCTGTACGGATCGGTCGGGAAACTGGCTTTCGCATGGCTTTTTTCCCGACCGAATAGTATTGGGTGCGCCTCCGACCGAGATCGGAATCGACCCCTAAGTCTGGATCTTCCACTGCTTTCACAATGGACTTGGTAAATTCAGAATTGTTAGGTTTAAAACTCTCATTTTCAAATATAGCAACCTGTTGAACTGGGTTCTGATTTTGTTTCTGAAAATAATTCACATTTGCTCTGGACAACTTATTTAAATTAATTTTAGCATTTTCCATATTTAGTGGGACCATCTGTGCTTGAAAAATTCCTGCCATTGGTACCTGTTTCTGAACTGACATTTGCATTTGCTTAACTGTCATACTTTGCATCTGCATTTTTCTATGTGTTAGTGCATCATGTTTAAATTTAAATTTCTTCTTCCAATGCTCAAATCTGTTATTAAGATGGCAAAAGGACACTTTTTCCAGCAGTACAACATCCATACCTGAATTTGCACAGACCAAAACACCTTTACTTCCATCTTGTGTTCTTTTAATCTGTACCCAATCAACATCCTTTGCTGGCACTCTGCCCTTCAGGAAAGTAATCACTGCTACGTTTTTCTCAATAACTACAGAAAATGATGGTGCATTCATGCAAACCCTTATCATTGTCTCCTCACCTGGCCTTTGCACAACAACTTTAGATTCTAACCACAATTCAGTCTGCATGGCAATGTCAAAGAACATTTCCAAATTAATGCACAACTCTTTTAAAATTTCAACAAATCCATCTACTTGTGGGTACCACAGCATAAGTTTGTCTCTCAATTGTGGGAATGTGTTCAGAAATGCTGCAAGTTCACCTTTGTTCCGTGGCACATGAACATGCACTTCTCCCACCTTTTCTCTCAATGAGTAAGCAAAAGCTTCTCCCTCATCCTGTTTAATATTTTCCCTAACAAGGTCTGGTGGTTTCTTTTTCTTCTCATGTTTTCTTGCCCACTTGTCTCCTAATTGCTCAAACCCATTGCATTTGAAATTATATTTTATTATTTCTGCAAGGTGCAACTGCATTCCTGTAGAACACATTGTCTCATTTGCTTCATCATTCATATGTACCCTGAAACTTTTCTGAAATGGAAAACTTGCTGAAACATCAATTTCATATTTTTGAGCCAAATCAGTCAGTCTCTCATGTGTAGTTACTGCACATGTAGCTGTTTCCTTACTTAGGGAAATTAATTCTTTTTCCTGACATGGTTTCACATTTTCATGATTTAAACAGCAGGGACTGTTAATTTCTTCATGTTCAAATGTTGATTTTAAGACACTAAGGGGTCGATTCCGATCCCGGTCGGAGGCGCACCAAATACCATTCGCCCGGGAAAAAAACCAGGCAAGTGCGTGTTTCCCGACCGATTCGCACAAACGTCCGAACGAGCAAGTACGATGCGCATAACTGCCCAAATCCCGACCCAGTCGCACTCACCCAATCCAGCTCCTGTCCTCCGACCGATGCGGATCCGGAAACGCAGAATCGAGTCGCACGGAAGCCCAAATGCAGCCCCGGCCGGACTAGTACGATGCGCCTTCCGTACGTGCCGAACCCGTCGCTACGCACGGCATGTCAAAGCATCCGGGAGAGGCGCACATAGGCTCCGATTCGCGCCACAAGACGAACCACGGCTACGAGACGAACAAGCCAGCGACAAGGACGAGGCGAAGCAAAGAGAAAGACGAACGAGACGACCCAACCATGAATCCCATCGCGCCGATCCTACCAATACTCTACATCTATTACCGGAACTGGTACGGACGCGTACGGCGCAGAAGGTAAGTCAAACACCCACCACACAAAAAAACCACACGTACCCGACACATACCACACACACATAGGGATGCAGTAATCACTTACACCAGCAACAGCAGCACCATAGGGGCGGAATGGCTATCACCAATGCCACATACACACATAGGGGCCTGGATGCCAACCACCAATACCACCCCTACCCAGGGGGTGCCAGATGCCTACCACTACTACCACCCCTACCCATGGGGGGCTGGATGCCTGTCACTACTACCACCACACCCAGGGGGGGCTGGATGCCTACCACTACCACCACCCATACCCATGGGGGGCTGGATGCCTACCACTACCACCACCCCTACCCATGGGGGGCTGGATGCCTGTCACTACTACCACCCCACCCAGGGGGGGCTGGATGGCTATCACTACCACCACCCCTACCCATGGGGGGCTGGATGCCTACTACCACTAACACCCCTACCCATGGGTGGCTGGATGCCTGTCACTACTACCACCCCTACCCAGGGGGGGGCTGGATGCCTACCACTACCACCACCCCTACCCATGGGGGGCTGGATGCCTACTACCACTAACACCCCTACCCATGGGGGGCTGGATGCCTACTACCACTAACACCCCTACCCATGGGGGGCTGGATGCCTGTCACTATTACCACCCCACCCAGGGGGGCTGGATGCCTACCACTACCACCACCCCTACCCATGGGGGGATGGATGCCTACCACTACCACCACCCCTACCCAGGGGGGGCTGGATGCCTATCACTACTACCACCCCTACCCATGGGGGGCTGGATGTCTGTCACTACTACCACCCCCACCCATGGGGGGCTGGATACCTACCACTACCACCACCCCTACCCTGGGGGGCTGGATGCCTGTCACTACTACCACCCTCACCCAGGGGGCTGGATGCCTACCACTACCACCACCCTCACCCAGGGGGGCTGGATGCCTGTCACTACTACCACCCTCACCCAGGGGGGCTGGATGCCTACCACTACCACCACCCCTACCCATGGGGGCTGGATGCCTACTACCACTAACTACCCCTACCCATGGGGGCTGGATGCCTACCACTACCACCACCCCTACCCAGGGGGGCTGGATGCCTGTCACTACTACACCCCACCCAGGGGGGGCTGGATGCCTACCACTACCACCACCCCAACCCATGGGGGGCTGGATGCCTGTCACTACTACCACCCCCACCCATGGGGGGCTGGATGCCTACCACTACCACCACCCCTACCCATGGGGGGCTGGATGCCTACTACCACTAACACCCCTACCCATGGGGGGCTGGATGCCTACTACCACTAACACCCCTACCCATGGGGGGCTGGATGCCTGTCACTACTACCACCCCACCCAGGGGGGCTGGATGCCCACCACTACCACCACCACCACCCATGGGGGGCTGGATGCCTACCACTACCACCACCCCTACCCAGGGGGGGCTGGATGCCTGTCACTACTACCACCCCACCCAGGGGGGGCTGGATGCCTACCACTACCACCACCCCTACCCATGGGGGGCTGGATGTCTGTCACTACTACCACCCCCACCCATGGGGGGCTGGATACCTACCACTACCACCACCCCTACCCTGGGGGGGCTGGATGCCTGTCACTACTACCACCCCACCCAGGGGGGGCTGGATGCCTACCACTACCACCACCCCACACAGGGGGGCTGGATGCCTACCACTACCACCACCCCTACCCATGGGGGGCTGGATGCCTACCACCAACACCACCCCCACTCATAGGATGGACATTGCATG
>CAWUFW010028389.1:0-22044 GCA_963921515.1 Calotriton arnoldi | reverse complement strand
GAGAACAAAGACACACCCACAACTCCACCTATATAAAGGACACAAATCACTACCATGAGCCTTTGCAAATGCCATTTCACTGCCAGCACCCAAGAGAAAGCAACCACACACCCACAGCTCATCCCTCACACAAGCCACACACCATCAGCACACCAACAAATACCTACCTCACATACACCCAGCAAAACACACACTCACACACCCTCACCTGCACACCAACACACACATCACTCACCATCACCACCCATCACCATGCCCCCAAGAAGAATCCCAAGTTCCTAGATTGTGAATTGGAAGTCCTGGTAGACGAGATCCTCAGGGTGGAGCCACAGCTGTTTGGCACTCTGGTCCAACAGACCCCCATGTCGCAGAAAACCAAGATGTGGGAGAGGATCATCAACAGGGTGAACGCCCAATCATCATGTCGGCGCACAAAGACGGACATCCAGAACAGGTGGTATGACGTGCGCAGGAGGGTACGGGACCTGCTGAAGATAGACTACAGCAACAGCCAACAGACCGGCAGTGGCCCTCCTGCCAAGCCAATATACCTCAGGCCCTGGGAGGAGAAGGTGCGGGCCATCCTTCCGCCAGTGAGCGTATATGGACTAGAGAACATCCCAGAGCCTGGTGAGTACACAACAAATGTACACAATAAACTGCCACAAAACACACACATCACTGTCAAGGGGAGAGTCAAACCATGCACACATAGCAATTACACAGCAACTAGAACAGAATCATCCCAAAATGTGTATGTCAGTCAGATAAACACAACACATGCCATCAAAAAGTCACATCCAACTGTGCCAACACATGTACAAACACAACCACAACTACAGCTAGGCAGTGGCACAAATAGAACTAACACACACATCCACACATGTAGCCACCACAACAACACCAACACACAGTGAAGACCACTCAAAGGAAGGAATTCTGTGTATGCTGGCCAAGTCAGTGTAGCCAATAGCATCATGGGAGTCGCAGTCACACATATTGCCCCCCCACAACTGTCCCATCAACACCACTCCTGAACCATGCTCACATCACAGGGAGTGGAGAAGGACTCACAAGATGGCTGACACTGGCTACTGCTGTGGGGAGCACAAGGCCCTGCTGCCAACTGTGCACCAACAAACAGCAGGACACCACTGACTGACATCCTGAGAGACAACTTCCACTCCCTGCAATGCAAGCACGTTCCATGGTGGGCTATCTGGCTGGCTGGGTGGGAAGGGGGACTTGCAGCACTGACTATAGTCACCAGCACCTCCCCTCACACCCCCCCAACACAAACTCCACAGTACCCACCTGGTAGAATGCAATGCCCTCCATCCTAACACAAGATCCCACAAAGCACCACCACCCTGGGTTATGTTGTGTGAAGCACAGGGACACTCTTGGGACTCTTAGCCAAACAACTGCCAGGACAACACTCCCAGCCATCCTGTCAGCACAGCCAGCCCACCCCACAGGGAAGCAGAGTCAAAAGGAAGGAAGCATGGGCATGCTGGGAAGGGGGTGGAGGCAATAGCATGATGGGAGTCGTAGTCACAGACATAGCTCACCCCCACAACTGTCCCATCAACACCACCCTGAACCATGCTCACATCACAGGGAGTGGAGAAGGACTCACAAGATGGCTGACACTGGCTACTGCTGTGGGGAGCACAAGGCCCTGCTGCCAACTGTGCACCAACAAACAGCAGGACACCACTGACTGACATCCTGAGAGACAACTTACACTCCCTGCAATGCAAGCACGTTCCATGTTGGGCTATCTGGCTGGCTGGGTGGGAAGGGGGACTTGCAGCACTGACTATAGTCACCAGCACCTCCCCTCACACCCCCCAACACAAACTCCACAGTACCCACCTGGTAGAATGCAATGCCCTCCATCCTAACACAAGATCCCACAAAGCACCACCACCCTGGGTTATGTTGTGTGAAGCACAGGGACACTCTTGGGACTCTTAGCCAAACAACTGCCAGGACAACACTCCCAGCCATCCTGTCAGCACAGCCAGCCCACCCCACAGGGAAGCAGAGTCAAAGGAAGGAAGCATGGGCATGCTGGGAAGGGGGTGGAGGCAATAGCATGATGGGAGTCGTAGTCACAGACATAGCTCACCCCCACAACTGTCCCATCAACACCACCCTGAACCATGCTCACATCACAGGGAGTGGAGAAGGACTCACAAGATGGCTGACACTGGCTACTGCTGTGGGGAGCACAAGGCCCTGCTGCCAACTGTGCACCAACAAACAGCAGGACACCACTGACTGACATCCTGAGAGACAACTTCCACTCCCTGCAATGCAAGCACGTTCCATGTTGGGCTATCTGGCTGGCTGGGTGGGAAGGGGGACTTGCAGCACTGACTATAGTCACCAGCACCTCCCCTCACACCCCCCCAACACAAACTCCACAGTACCCACCTGGTAGAATGCAATGCCCTCCATCCTAACACAAGATCCCACAAAGCACCACCACCCTGGGTTATGTTGTGTGAAGCACAGGGACACTCTTGGGACTCTTAGCCAAACAACTGCCAGGACAACACTCCCAGCCATCCTGTCAGCACAGCCAGCCCACCCCACAGGGAAGCAGAGTCAAAAGGAAGGAAGCATGGGCATGCTGGGAAGGGGGTGGAGGCAATAGCATGATGGGAGACGTAGTCACAGACATAGCTCACCCCCACAACTGTCCCATCAACACCACCCTGAACCATGCTCACATCACAGGGAGTGGAGAAGGACTCACAAGATGGCTGACACTGGCTACTGCTGTGGGGAGCACAAGGCCCTGCTGCCAACT
The DNA here is from genome assembly GCA_963921515.1 of Calotriton arnoldi. Taxonomy (NCBI): domain Eukaryota; kingdom Metazoa; phylum Chordata; class Amphibia; order Caudata; family Salamandridae; genus Calotriton; species Calotriton arnoldi. The sequence continues at coordinate 19,223 of CAWUFW010028389.1, read as the reverse complement.
GTGCACCAACAAACAGCAGGACACCACTGACTGACATCCTGAGAGACAACTTACACTCCCTGCAATGCAAGCACGTTCCATGGTGGGATAACTGACTGGGTGGGTGGGTGGGTGGGAAGGAGGTCTGGCTGTCAACCAAACACAATCAATGCAGACCATGTTCACACCCCAGAGAATACATAGAAATGCCCAAATAATGCAGGACAATGTGCCACACCAATATCAACCCCTGACTGTGACGACTTAGGACAATACAATGTACAGGCCCGCACCCCGAGGCACAGTCACAACTGTCAGGTGTGTCAACCACTGATGCCTGCAGAAACATGACATACATTGTTTGTGTCTCCCAAAAACAGGTGATGATAGGGACACAGCAGCAGACGCTGAGGAGTCCCAGTCCCAGGCTCAAGAGGATGCCGAGCTCACTGGCGTCGTACAGCCTCTGTCCTCCTCGGACGATGAAGAACAACCTGGCACATCCGGTGCAAGTCAACATGCTGCACCAGCAGGACCACCAGCTGCAGCACCAGCAGGTCCACCAGCTGCACCCCCTGCACCCACCCCTCCAACGACTGTCACCACGAATACCATCCCTGCCGACATGGACAGAATAAGGAACAACACCAGCGCAGTGACCCTGGACCAACCTGGGGCCATGGACACCACCACCACCACCAACCCCCAAGGTGGACCAGGGTTATCTGTGCGTGCAACTGCACACACTGCACATGTCAGCAGGGGTGGTGGGAGGGGTGGGAGACAGAGGTCGCTGCTTGCAGACGTTGCTGGTGTGCATGAAGACCCACAACTGGTACGCATAGCTGATGCGTACCAGTCCAGCACCGGAGAGCTCAGCCAGGTAGTGGGGCTCCTCAGAGACATTAAACAGCAGCAGGCTGCCCATCATGCCCGCTTGGACTCCCACATGTCCCAAGTGGAGTCACACATGTCACGTGTGGACTCCCACATGTCACGTGTGGACTCCCACATGACCCGCGTGGAGTCCAAGTGGGATGTACTACATGAGATGACGGCGGTGCACAGGGACATTTTACAATGCCTCCGCCAGATGAACAGCAACCAGTCCACACCTCCCTGTGTGCCAACAACATCTGGTACCGAACAAACTGCAACTGCCACAGGGAGGGAGGAGGACTCTGGCGGAGAGTCCCCTGCACCGCAGCAGCCTGCACTTGAGGGCCCCCCCAAGAAGAGGGGTCGTCCGAGGAGGGGAAAGTGAGAGGCTGATGGCCAAGCGCAACTCCCAGGAAGCCTGAACCTGTTCTGGATTTTCGCCTTTGTGCACAGACTGTTCACCCTGTTGATGGCAACACTACTCCCACACATTGCATGGGGAGTATAAGTTGGAACAATGTGTCAGACAACAGTGGCCCCGATACTGGGGATCCTGTCTACCTGGACTTTCTATTCATCTAGGAACTTGGGATTGCAAGATTCATGTACAGCACAATCCATCCTATGCACTATTATCACAATAAACACACTAATACACCATACTTGCCTCTGTCGTGATTCCAACGTGGGTGCTGTTATGGGGATGATGAACTGCAAAATTACACAGTGTATGCGAACTGCAACAGCAAGGACAACACAGGCATGTGAGTACAGGCAACGTGACACATATGAGGGAGACACACCACCAGGGCTACACAACACATACACACCTAGGCCATCTGACTCATTGCCTACACTGATGTTGCCAGGGAAGACGGTGCAATGCACAGACACCACACCCATTCCCAGTTGTAGTCAAGTAGCCCACAGGTGCAGTAAGCAAATGGCAGTCAAATGTGTGACCACAGACAACGCACATCACTAAGTGAAGCACAGGTTTATTACACAGTTGCAACATGCTGTAACCACTACAGATGCAAGGTAATCCCACCTGGCAGCGGGCACACAGTCAACAACTGTAGACTGAAGGAAGTCCATGGGTGTGGCGCACATCACCTGTAGGGACACAACAGCTACCAGCCTGGATGTGCAATCACGTCGTCGGTGGACACAGTTCACCAAACGAATCTGAAAGTACCCTGTGAAGGACAGAAATGACACACAGTCAAAAGCAATGCAGTACAGGACAGAACAGCAAAACTCATGCACAATACATGTTACAAGATACCCACCCAGAACCAAGTTAGCATGTCAACACTGTTGGGGAGTACAGCCCACCTGTCACCACACATCGCAACACACATCCTGTCAAGTAGCCCATGGACACACTCCAACAGCACCAGAGCACCACCCACACATCATGCCAACTCACATCATTCACATGACACCTCAGGATACTCACATTCAGCTAAAGAAGTTGGTGATGAGCTGTGTGCGGACATCACCATCACCATCATCATCATCATCGTCACTGGCATCGTGGTCCAGGCCAGGATCCTCCACAGGTGGCGGATGTTGGTCATCGTCATCCTGGATGAGAGGCAACTCCTTCCGCACTGCCAGGTTGTGGAGCATGCAGCAGACGATGATAATCTTGCACACTTTCGCAGGGGCATATGGGAGGGACCCTCCGGTCTTGTCCAGGCAGCGGAAGCGGCTCTTCAGGAGACCAAAGGTCCGCTCAATCACTCTCCTGGTCCGACCATGTGCCTCATTGTAGCGCATCTGGGCAGGTGTCACAGGGTTCCTGAGGGGTGTCAGCAACCACGGCATGTTGGGGTATCCCGAGTCACCTACGGACAGACAAGTGCACATCAGCTGACTTGGAAAAGTGGGCGGAATACTACAGATCAGATCACACACAATGGCACAAAGTCAGTACACACCGACAAGCCAGGCACGCTGGTTCTGCATCTGTGCCATCAACCTGGGGATGCGACTACTCCTCATCACAAAGGCATCGTGTGCTGAACCAGGGAAACGGGCACACACGTGTGTGATGGTCATGTCTGCAAGACACACCACCAGTGCATTGACCGAGTGGTAGTGCTTGCGGTTCCTGTAGGCCTGCTCCTGGGCCTGTGGTGGTACCAAAGCCACATGTGTCCCATCAATGGAGCCAATGACATGCGGCATCCTCCCCAGGGCATAAAAGTCACTCTTCACGTCAGTGAGTCGTCGCAGTCTAGGGAAATAGATGTACCGGTTCAGGAAGAGCAACATTGCCGCCAAAACATCGCGGAGCACACGGCTGAACATGGTCTGTGACATCCCACCAGCAGACGCCACAGTATGTTGGAAGGTACCGGTGGCAAAGAAGTGTAGGGCTGCCATCACCTTCACCTTGGGGGTCAGCGCTGTAGGATACGGCCGGCCAGGCTGCAAATGTGGGGACAACTGCACTGCCAAATCCTCAATCAGCTGCCTGGTGAAGCGGTACCGCCGGATGCTGTCCCGTTCCACCATCGTTGCCAGGTCTGGGAATGGCCGATGGACAGCAGGAGCCCCTGCAGTGCAGAGGAGAAGTAAGCAAGATCGTCAGTCACCCCACATATGCGGCATTGAACACACTCAAGATCCCAACATACATCATCATGAGGCACAACTACATGAAGTGTGCAGTACCGGAACGACATTTATGGTACATACATGGCCAACATCTGTCAACACGGTCCTACAGGTGGCATCAATTTGTCCCAGGTTGGCCCATTGGATATCATGATGCTGTGTCACAGTCACCCCCCCAGTGACATGTGAGGACAGATGTGCCCCAGGCACCACAGCTCAACGACAGGCACATTCCCAGGGACCCTGTAATGCCACATGGACACTGGCATCACCTGGAGTATCATGTGTACACCACAACAAAACAAACATGACCCCCACAGGTAGTGGCCACACTTGCCATGGCAGGAGAGCCATGGACGTCTGTGACACACACGCACAACATCAGAGTCCATGCACACACAACGTGGATGTGGAGACTGTCTCCCATTGTGCACATGAAATCAGAGACATTGTAAACACTACATGCACAAAGACTGTGGAGGGCCATCACTATTGTGCCACTGGGACACCCTGGCTCAAACATACCGTCCCACATGGGACTCACGGGGTATGTGACATGACATACACAAACACCACTGTGAAATGTGACCATGGCACATGCACAGATATGAACAGTTGCACATCACAGTGGTCACGTACACGTAACACCCATGATCCTGTCCCCATGAACACGTGCACAGCCTGGGGGTGGCTGCCCACAGGTGACACCCACAGGACAACATGTACACCAACATACACACAATAGGAAATGCAGCCTTACATGCCTTATGATAAGGTTTGGACAGGCTGTCGTGATGTAGGTGTGCCCCTCACTCCCTGGGAGCTATCTGTGGCTGGCATATGTCCATCTGAGACAGGCATGCTGACATATGCCAGTCACATGTACAGTGATGCGTTGTACTGCAATGGACCGATCGGTGCCTCCGGCCGGCCCATTGCATTCAATGTGTGCGGGTACGCGTTGTACCCCTGTGCGCGTTGAACAGCAATGGACCGATCGGTGCCTCCGGCCGGCCCATTGCTTTCAATGTGTGCGGGTACGCGTTGTACCCCTGTGCGCGTTGAACAGCAATGGACCGATCGGTGCCTCCGGCCGGCCCATTGCATTCAATGTGTGCGGGTACGCGTTGTACCCCTGTGCGCGTTGAACAGCAATGGACCGATCGGTGCCTCCGGCCGGCCCATTGCATTCAATGTGTGCGGGTACGCGTTGTACCCCTGTGCGCGTTGAACAGCAATGGACCGATCGGTGCCTCCGGCCGGCCCATTGCATTCAATGTGTGCGGGTACGCGTTGTACCCCTGTGCGCGTTGAACAGCAATGGACCGATCGGTGCCTCCGGCCGGCCCATTGCTTTCAATGTGTGCGGGTACGCGTTGTACCCCTGTGCGCGTTGAACAGCAATGGACCGATCGGTGCCTCCGGCCGGCCCATTGCATTCAATGTGCGGGTACGCGTTGTACCCCTGTGCGCGTTGTACTGCAATGGACCGATCGGTGCCTCCGGCCGGCCCATTGCATTCAATGTGTGCGGGTACGCGTTGTACCCCTGTGCGCGTTGAACAGCAATGGACCGATCGGTGCCTCCGGCCGGCCCATTGCTTTCAATGTGTGCGGGTACGCGTTGTACCCCTGTGCGCGTTGAACAGCAATGGACCGATCGGTGCGCACCCATTGACAATGGGCTTGCCTGGCAACGGACGCGTTTTTGAATATTCGAACGAGTCGGTTGCTGGAAAATCAGTTGGTCACCCACAACAATGTTGCAAAATAATGTATGTCATGAAGTTGAAGATTTGAAGGATGCTGTGGGCGTGTTTTGGTGCTGCTATTCCATGGATTGGCCAGATTCAGAAGATGCAAACGACTTGGACCTATCACTTTGGACACAAGGGACAGTATCTGCCTCTCCAGCACATATATATTGCTGCATGTTCCCCTGAGAGCCCACTTGCCTGCACTACATGCTCCAGGACGACATCTGCCACTGCACTGCTGCTGTCTCTGCCCCTCTGGACCCTGCAATGGCACGTACTGTGGAGAGAGCCCCAGCCTTCAGCCTTGAAGAGAACCAGGCCCTGCTGGACAGCCTACTTCCACAGTACAGCAAGCTGTATGGGACACCAGGGGAGCAGGTGAGTGTTCTGTGCACTGCCTTTCTGAATGTGCATTTTGTCTGACTAGCAAGGCTGAGAGTCAGCACACCACTGGCTAGCAGGCTCACTGAGTAGTTGTCACCCCCATAGTGTGTAGTGACTTGCACTGGACAGGTATGGTGCAGTGACAGTGCTTCTGAACAGGGTTTTACTCCCCATGCTATGATACCATGTAGTGACTTCTGGAAAACTGTCCATGGGCAGCCGTGCACTGCCTGGGTACACCATGTGCCCCTGTGATTGCGACATGTATATGCAACTGTGTCATGCACGGATATGTTGCATGTGTAGTAATGTCCTTATCACTTTGTCATCCTGACAGGCTTCTGCCCATCGGAAGCATGAGATCTGGAAGGACATCGTCCGGGCTGTCCGGTCCGTGGGGGTCTACAAGCGCCGGATCCGCAACTGCCAAAAGAGGTGGCAGGACCTTCGGGGCTGGACCCGGAGGATTGCACGGGTCCAGCTGAAGCTGTCGCCTCCTCGCAGGAGGGGCGGAACACGGACCCTGACCCCCACATGCTCAGGATCCTGGCGGTGGTCTTTCCAGACCTGGATGGGCAGCTGAAGGCCAGAGAGCAGCAAGGAGGGGGTGAGTCAAAGACTGCACTGTGTACTCTGTCTAACATGTTATGTGCCCTCCTCGGGCCAGGTTGAACTGCCACAGTACAGCAGTCATGTTGTCCAGGAGCCATGTCCCTCTATTGTGCACTGCCCACTCCTCATCTGATACCCAGGTGTGGCCCTTACATGCAGGGAATTCTGTCACTTAGGACTGTGTCCTTGCAGTTTGCTTGACTCAAGGTGGGAGACAGCATCTGTTTCCTGACTCTGTGGTGGGCATCATGGGTGGGTCCATTGCTTACACAATGCCTGTATTCTGACATGTAGGGTAGTGTCACAGGTCTCCCATATGTCCAATAGGTATGACCTGGACAGATGAGGGTTAAGAGGATGTGTTGTGGGGGATGTACATGTGCACTTGTGCAGCTCCAGGACTTGCATTCCCCATGACCTACTATTGTGACACAGTGCAGAGTGTTGTTGTCTGGCTGCAAAGTCATACATCACTGAGACAGTGATGTATGACTTTGCAGTCATGCCTCCGCCATGGCATGTGTCTACTGATTGGTGATCCTGCAGGGGAGTGACATGTGCTACATGCACACCATAGTGGCGCTGGCTATCAGGACATGGGTGCATCATGGTGTCTGTCGCTGGTATGCATCACATGCATTTCCTATTTGACTCTGGGCATCCCTTACATCCGTAAACCTGTACTGACTCAGTGGCAAGAGCTGTGATGTGTCCACACCGTGTCCTCTGCACTGTCCAACTACTGTGTACTTGGTGCATGTGTCAACACTGGGGTGTTGCAATCCAACAGACACCAGACAGATGGGTGCAAGGCCATGTGGGATGTGAGTGCCATGCTTGGCATCAGACTGACAATTGACTTCTCCTGTTCAATTAGTGCACTTTTAGCAATGTACAACTAATGATGCCAGGGCTTGCTCTGTGATGTGCTGTGCTCACAGTGGTGTGTGCGTTATGTGCAGGTGACTGATGTCTGTCTGTTTCCCCATTGTTTGCAGATACATCCACGGCCACGGAAGGGGACAGCTCCACGGACCAGGAGGAGCCGGAGAGCCAGACTGGGTCAGCAGCCGAGGAGTGGTCGGAGGGACCCAGTGGCACGGAGGGCGAGGGGAGCCACACCGAGGAGTCCTCAGCAGCATCCACCTCAGCTGAGGACCAGAGCAACTCGGAGGATGACTCCCTTGTGGAGGCGGGTGTCAGCAGCCACCACACCCCAGCTAGTGTTGCTGTCCCCGCCACCACCAGCACCACCACCGCCCTCCCATCGGCTCCCATTCCCCAGGTCCGTGGAGGCTCCCATGTCCGGGAGCGTGTCTCCTTTGGGCCAGGCACCGCACCCCTGCCCCTGTGTCCCCTGCTGCCCTGAGTGAGGAGTCTGTGTACCTCCTTCGCCAGCTCCATGTAGGGCAGACAGCCATGCTGAGTGTCCTCCATGCGCACACCGCGCTGTTGACTCAGCTGGTGTCGTTCATGGAGGGCATCTCATCGGGCATGTCTGACCTACAGAGGGGCAATAGGTCCATGGACTCCTCCCTGACGGCAGCAGTGTCCCTCCTCAAACGGTCCCTCACCCCTCCTGCCTTTGCTCCATCCACACTCCCCAGCACCTTACCCATCCCAGGCACACACACACTGGCACACACCAGCACACACACATCCAGCACACTGACACACACGCCAATGACAAAACGCACACGCAAGCACATTCAGGGGACTGAAGCCAGACTCACAGGGGATGGGGCCCTGGAACACACACACGCATCCACATGCACTGCGCAGTCCTCAGTTCCCTCTCCCTCCAAAGCACCCTCCCTTGCCTCACCTGCAACCCCAAAGTCACAGCAGCTCTTCCTCTGTGACCTCGGCCTCTTCCCCACCGATGAAGCTGCTCCAGCATCCCGGGGGAAGAGGAAGCCCACCCACACGGAGCAGAGTGCCCCTCGCCCCCGGACACCCTCCCCCAGGCGCAGACGGACTGAGGCCCCCACCCGCAAGTCCCCCGGAGTGCTAAGAGCAAGACCCCGCCACCGCCCTGCAGCTCAGGCACAAGGTCTCCGTCCTCCATCCCTCAGGCCCCCACTGCACAGGTGCCCCCACCACACCCTGCCCCAGGTTCCCCCACCCACAGATATACCATCCCCAAGATGCTCCGGCCTTCTCCCCTGCCACTTGCTCTCCCAGCACCACACCCCCGCTGCGCTTGTCTGTGCCACTGATGTGGTGAGGGTGTCCTCCCCTCTGTCCAACCCACCTTGCCTGTTCCCCATTCTCCTCCCCTGGAGGTAGGCACTGCAGTGGAGTCCACTACCGCCCTGTCTGACTTGGGCACTGCAGTGGCGGACCTGTCCACCCCATCTGCAGGGTCCACTGCAGTTGTGCCGGCACCCACGACATCTGTGTCATGCCCCCCAGTTGTGCCGGCACACACCATGTCAGACACCTCCACTGCAGTTGTCAGTGGCTCTCCAGCACCCACCACCCCTTCCCTGACTCCCCTGGTGAGCCCTGATCCTGTCCCTGCGGTGCCTGGCCTGCCCCCCGGTTGCCCCTCCTAGTGGATTGTCCCTGGTATTGTGCAGGCATGCGTAGGGTGACATCTGCCAGTGTCACCCTGTTTGAACTTTGACAATGGACTGGCCATTGGCCTTTGCTCTTTTTCAGGACTTCGTTTGGCCTCAACACATATGCTGAATAAAGCAACTTTCTTTTCTCTAGTGCTCATGCTTCAGATGTACATGTTGTTGGTGCAGCTAACCATGCCCTTGCTGCAGTGATGGTGATATCTGGTCTCATGATTATGAAGTGTTACTGTGCAGGAACCCATGTGGTCCAGGGGGAATGTGTCCTATCATGTGGTGTATCCATGTCATCAATAGCAGCATCTGAGGGTGTCATGTGTTCAGTATTTGGCAATGGGTTTCCTACTTACATTGGCAATTTCACATCTGTGGCTTCCACCCCTGCACATCTGTTGTGCCTGCCATCGTTGCATTTGTCTACTTCCCTGACCGTGTTGCCATCTCCAGTGGACATGCAGGTTTGGGCATCAATGGGGAGGGACTCATCCGTGTAGTCAGTGCAACATTGCTATACAAGTGTGTTGGATCTGTGCTGATGATTCCGTTGGCACATCCATGACCAGGCTGATGTGATGGGAGCCCTCATTTGGTGCTAATTGTTGATTGTGTGACCAAGTGCTCAGCTGACATGATGGGGCCCTACTGAGGCAACATATGGCACAGCTTTCCTCACACAGGAGTGGAGTCCCCTCATGGCAGTGTGTACACGTGTGACATTGCCTGCGCCCAAGGTGTGTGTTGTATGTGCATGTCTGTGTGTTCACTTCCATTCATCTGCGCATGCTGTGATCCCTAGTGTTGTACCTGTTTGTGATGCTTGCTGACTTGAGCTATGTTCCCCCAAAGTCTTCTCCCTGTGTTCTCTGTGATGTGGGTGCATGGCACATTACTGGTCATCAGGGTGTCACCCATAGGTGTGTTTGCTGTCAGGGCAGAGTTTGTGTGCTGACGCAGATGGGTCACAGTCAGGTTTCCCTTTGGCACTTGTTGTTTGCCCCTGTCATGTGATTTCCAGTTTGTGTTATCTTTCAGTGATTGTGACACGTTGTGTGTGTGACTGCTGGCACTCCTTAGGGTCCGGGCTGCAATGTTGGTTGTTGTCTATGTGTGTTCTTTGTGGGTGACCTTGGTTTCTTCATTGGTGTGTGACTGTGGCTGGGATCCCATTGGTCGGTGTGGTATTGCCGTCATGTCCATGTACAGCGTAGTGTGCAGTGTGTCAGACATTCAGGAGTCTTGTTGAGTGTCCATGTGTGATGTGTTTCTACACCTTGGTTCCCACCCACCACCCTGGAATAGTAATGGGTGCATGTGCAATGTCACCAGTGCATGTGTACTTCACTGCTGCACATTGTTGGAGGTCGAGGGGTGTGGTGTTGAGTGTGTGCAGATGAGAGTTGTTGCCCGGCTAGTCCCCTGCCTCCATGTTGGCCTTGGCTTACTGGCCATGCTGATTGATTTGTGCTTGTGTAGGTGTGATGGTAGTTAGTTGCTCAGGACACCTGACTGTGGTTCACAGTGTGAACGACATTTAGCTTTGTCATCACAGTGGTATTTTTCTTCAGCCCAGGGTCACCACATTGTGGGGGCCCTGGGGGTGGTGCTGTGGTGTGTCTGTGACTTGCTGTGTCAGTTGTTGTTCCTACGTGCCTGTGTGACATGTGTGTTTTGTGCTCCCTCTCACCTGTCAATGCCTGCTTGCCCACATAGGGGATTTGGATCCATGAGTTACCTTAGTGTGGCAGTGTATGCACATCTGTATGATTGGTATTCAGCTCTCCTCATGTGTTGTGTTGTTGCCTGGGGACAATGGCACCCCCACCCCTCACCTGCTGTGTATGATGACAGTGTTGGTCTGCCTGTTTGTGTTTGTGCATCTGCACCACTGCATTGGCATATCTTGGGTGTGCCATTGGCTGTATGTTGTTTGGTGTGTTTCCCCTGCTGTCCCTGGGACTCCTAGGTCATCGGTCAGCACAGTGATCATGGTTTGTGTGTCCCATTGCTGCCATGGTATGGTATCTGTTCACCTCACATCTGCTGTCTCCACAGGGTATCTGCATTTGTGTGCCCATTGGTGCAAATATGTGGTTCTGCATTCTGATGGTCACTTCTGTCATTGTGTCATTGATGACTGTTGACGGTCTCAGCCACCATGGGTGTTGTTTGTCTGCACATGGCCAAAGGAATGTTTCATTTGCACTGCAGTATTTGGCTCCCCCAATTTATGTTGCAATGGGACACATACACTACTTTGCCACAGATGAGTTTTTGGTTCTGTGACCAGGAATGATCCATGCAGTTTGGCAGTTGCAGCTCTTTCTTTGTCAACAATTACCTTTTGGTCACTGTGATGATGAGGGTGTAGACCCCATTGCCACAATGGTCAAAATGTGCTTCAGCTATGGACCCCACACTTGCCTTTTGGTCACTGTGATGATGGGGGTTTAGACCCCATTGCCACAATGGTCAAACTGTGCTTCAGCTATGGACCCCACACTTACCTTTTGGTCACTGTGATGATGGGGGTTTAGGCCCCATTGCCACAATGGTCAAAATGTGCTTCAGCTATGGACCCCACACTTGCCTTTTGGTCACTGTGATGATGGGGGTTTAGGCCCCATTGCCACAATGGTCATGGGCTGCTTGCATTGTGGGTGCCACACACATATATGTGTGGCACATGTGCTAGGGGGTCACATTGTATGTTCAATGTCATGTTCGGTGTTGTAGGCATTTGACACAGCCTGCTCACACGCTTGTCATGGTGGTGGGGGGATGTCTTAATCTTGCATTCCCTAGGTTGTGGTGTGCTTGTTGTGTCATGCATTGTCCATCCTATGAGTGGGGGTGGTAGTAGTGGTAGGCATCCAGCCCCCCTGGCTAAGGGTGGTGGTAGGCATCCAGCCCCCTGGCTGAGGGTGGTAGTAGTGGTAGGCATCCAGCCCCCTGGCTAAGGGTGGTAGTAGTGGTGGGCATCCTGCCCCCCTGGCTAAGGGTGGTAGTAGTGGTGGGCATCCTGCCCCCTGGGTGAGGGTGGTAGTAGTGGTAGGCATCCTGCCCCCCTGGCTAAGGGTGGTAGTAGTGGTAGGCATCCAGCCCCCCTGGCTGAGGGTGGTAGTAGTGGTGGGCATCCTGCCCCCTGGGTGAGGGTGGTAGTAGTGGTAGGCATCCTGCCCCCCTGGGTGGGGGTGGTAGTAGTGGTAGGCATCCAGCCCCCCTGGCTAAGGGTGGTGGTAGGCATCCAGCCCCCTGGCTAAGGGTGGTAGTAGTGGTGGGCATCCTGCCCCCCTGGGTGAGGGTGGTAGTAGTGGTAGGCATCCTGCCCCCCTGGTTGAGGGTGGTGTGGTGGGCATCCAGCCCCCTGGGTTGGGGTGGTGGCGCGCATTCAGGCCCCTGTGTGCATATGTGGCATTGGTGATGGGCATCCCGCCCCTATGGTGCTGCTGTTGCTGGTGTAAGTATATTCAGATTCCCAGTGTATGTGTGTGATGTGTCGTGTACGTGTTGTATGTGTTTTGTGGTTGGTGTCTGACTTACCTTCTGCGCCGTACGCGTCCGTGCCTGTTCCGGTAGTAGATGTAGAATATTGGTATGATCGGGACGAAGGGATTCATGGTTGGTTCGTGTCGTTCGTCCTTCTCGTTGCTTCGCGTCGTCCTCGTCGCTTGGCTTCGTCCTCGTCGCTTCGCGTCGTCCTCGTCGGTGCTGTGTTCGTCTCGTAGCCGTGGATCGTGTTGTGGCGCGATTCGGAGCTTATGTGCGCCTCTCCCGGATGCTTTGACGTGCCGTGCGTAGCGACGGGTTCGGCGCGTACGGAAAGCGCATCGTACTTGTCCGGCCGGACGGGGCTGCATTTTCCCTTCCGTGCGACTCGATTCGGCGTTTCCGGATTCGCCTCGGTCGGAGAACAGGACCTGGTTTGGGTGAGTACGGCTCGGCCGGGATTTTTGCTGTTGTGCGCATCGTACTTGCTCGTTCGGTGTACTGTACGGATCGGTCGGGAAACTGGCTTTCGCATGGCTTTTTTCCCGACCGAATAGTATTGGGTGCGCCTCCGACCGAGATCGGAATCGGCCCCATAGTGTTTTGAAGCGAACTATTTGCTCAAGGGGTAGCCAATGTAGGCGGTGGAGGAGGTTGGTAACATGACAGTGCTTAGGTAGGGCAAAGATAGCGCGGGCCGCAGCGTTCTGAACACGCTGCAATCTTTTGATCACGGATTTGTTGGAACCCAAAAGTAACACGTTACAATAGTCCAGTCTGACCAGGATGGAGGCTTGGATGATCAGCTGACGTGTTTGAGAATCAAAAAAACCAAGTATAGGCTTTAGACCTCGCAACAGTCCGAAACATTTCCCTGCCACGGATTTGGCATGCACATCAAAATTAAGTTCTTTATCCATCATAATACCCAAATTCTTCACCACAAATTAGGATGCGGGGGGCACTCCAAGAGCCGGAGGCCACCATTCATTGCCCCAGAGATGGGAGTCCCTGCCTATCAGAAGGATCTAGGATTTGGTTGAATTTAGCTGCAAAAAATTAGCAGTCATCCACTCCGAGATGGCTATTAGATCTTCTCTGAATTTTGCCGCGTCCTGGCTGGGATTGTTGGAAAAAGTGATCACCAGCTGGGTGTCATCGGCGTATGACACCAAGGAGATGCCACGGGCTTTGGCCATCAGCGCCAATGGTCTCACGTACACATTAAATAAGGTAGGGCTCAGTGCTGACCCCTGGGGAACACCACAGCATAATGGGTGTGTGCGGGAGGAGAAATGAGGGCCATCTACTTGGAATGTCCGATCGGCCAAGAAAGACGAGAACCAAGAAAGGGCTTTATTGTTGACCCCGATTACCTCCAGGCGATGGAGCAGGATTTCATGTCCCTAAACCAAATTTTCTCCTTCTTTTGTTGACCGTTGGTTTTAGTGTAGGTAAAGGTCACTGTGAAGGGGGTTAGAGGAGGTCAGACTTGCCTACCGACTTGGGGTCAATGGTTGTTATGTGGGGAGCACTGGATATGATCATATCCAGAGTGAAGCCCTTGAAGTGTGTGGGTTCCAGCCGAAGCGCGTCTGTCGATTCATTTTAATTGCTTTTTGTGCCAAAAGATAAATGGTGTTCACATAATAAAATTGAAACTTGCAAAATATCCCTTGGATGCCGAGAATTTATACTATGACGCTTTGTTGGTGGTTCGGGAGGAGATATATTTGACCTGTAAACCTGATTTTGCAGTATACGCCCTATTATGTCCCTGCCCTCCTTGGTATGTAGGAAGTACTATTTTACCTGTACACAGGCGAATCCTGCAACACTTAAGAGCGATCAAAAATAATGACAGCAGCTATCCAGTGGCACGACACTTTGACAAAGTACATGGAGGGGATCGTAAGGTCTTGAAATACTGTGTAATTGATAGTGTGCCTAAGAGAACAAGAGAGGGGGGCAGAGAGAAGAAGCTCAGAATACTAGAGTCACTGTACATTTTAGAAATGGACTGTAAGGAACCAATAGGTTTGAACATTGACGATGAGCTTTTTGTACACCTTTAAATTGTAGAATGTTTAAGATTCTTGTTGCCAGTTCAACGATCATGTTTTTAATTCTTTAAGAACAGTCCTGAGAAAAAGTTTTAACTATTATTATGTTTATATTTTATGTTTATTTACAGGAGGACAAGCTGTTTGAGAAGCAGCAAGGGAAAACCCGCTAGTGGCTAAAGCATAGTGGCTACTTCTATGGGAGAGACGCAGTAAGAATACTGGTTTGATCTATTGATTTACATGTTAAATTTGCTATAAGATGACAAAAGTTTAATCTAAAGAAAGATACTTGTCGAGGCCCGTTATTGATTTAATTTACATAACGTGATCTAGTCCACTTGGGCAGAACTCCCTGAAATGTAAGAACGTGAAAACAGGATACACAGTAGATGGCCAAAATATGGAAAGGCATCGAAAATTATGGTTTGATATCTATTAAAGGATTCATGTATGCAAATATAAAAAGCAAAGAGGGTTAGACTGTGGATAGACAGTTTAAGCGTGTACTTGAAAAAACCACTCCAAGATGGAGATCAAACAATAAGAATTTTGTGACTGTTCGTTTGCAAACTATGTCAATGAACAATGATTTCGGTGATTATGAGTTTTTGTTAATTGTGTAACAACAGTTGTTTCTTAGATGCTTTGAAAGCCACTGCAAGAGGGTGGCCGCACACTGAAAAGCACGCGCAGTCCTTCTACTATGTTGATTGTTTTATTGATGACGGAAAGAGTACAAAAAAAAGTATGTTACAACATGGTCAGCGTTGTGACCATGGTGCGTGTGGGCACCGAAACGCATTGGCGCTTGTGCCTTGCCTAGCACGTTCAATAAAATAACTAAAGTGCACCGGAGTGCTTGGAATCCTTTTATTTAGGAAGGAGCCACTTCCGAATTATTGCACACAGCGCACAGCGAAGCGCTGTAACACAGCACCAGCGGCGTTCAGGACGCCTGAAGGAAACTCGCCGTACACAGAGGGAATATATATATATATATATATATATCAAAAAACAGCTTGGTTGCGTGGAAACCCGAGCCTCTTACAATGGTGGGCCGTGGCAGGGTCGCAAATCCTTATAATCAAAAAACAGCGCCGTCCCAAATACTCCAAAAGGACAACACACCTTGGCCACAAACTTTTTCCAGCGTGATTTTATTTCAGCAAAGTCACCCTACGCGTTTCGGAGCGTCCGCTCCTTGCTCACGAGCTGACTTTGCTGAAATAAAATTACGCTGGAAAAAGTTTGTGGCCAAGGTGTGTTGTCCTTTTGGAGTATTTGGGACGGCGCTGTTTTTTGATATATATATATATAATGCCCTGTACCTAAGACTCTCCACCTATTGATTGAATACAAAGACTGCAGCCTATTCAGAGCACAGCTGCCTGTCTCATGTTAGGCCTTCGCCCGCTGGTGTCAGTCTGTCATTATTTCAGATTCACTGACTTCCGGTGGCAAAACAGTCTCTTATTTAAGGCCCCTTAGTTTTGTCATAGAGTTTATTATGCCACATGTCCAATCTATATTCAGAAGTTGTTTACTCCCTACTCTTTGCTCAGCAACCTCCAATCTCCTGGTTCTCCCTAGAGTCAAAAAGGCCAGGATTGGCAGTCACTCTTTTGCTTATATGTCAGTCAAATACTGGAACTCTGTACCACAAGCAAAAAGAGCACTTAACAATCATAACCAACTGTGTAAATAGTTAAAGACCTGGCTATCTACCCAGTGAATTCAGTTTTTCAGATTAGTAACTTTCTCTCTGAGGTCTGGAGCCAGGACACTCTTCTGAGAACAGCAGTGCACTTTATATGTTTTTAGCATTCATTTGTTGCTTGAAGTTGAAATCCCTTAAAAAACAGACGACTAGAGGGGTTTGACACAACAGGAATTTAGTAAAGAGTGCCTTGGCAACCACATATATTATCATGTAATTACATAATAAAGGCCATGTATGAACATGAAATGGGTAATATTTATGATATTTTTTATTTATTTATTGGTTCTTCATTATTATTTCATTAAACAGGTAAGTGAATTACAAATGTTATCCTTTATAGACTTTCAATTGATTAAATATTCTAAATAACGAAGCACGAAAATAGACAAAATGCAAAAATAGAAAAAATTCCACAACACATGTAATAATATAAACTCATTCACAACACACAATGAAATATGCTATACAAATGTGGGACTATGACACATAATGCATCAACACGAAAGAACAAATATATGACATATCATAACGTTCATATAAAGTTATTGAAATATATACAGATTAAAATCTCAATGCCAAATAAATAGGTTGATCTCAAGTAATTACTGTTCATCTGCTGCTTAATACATCAAAAGTTATAGGCACTCTTCTACGCGCGTTTCGAGATGAAACCACGCCTTTTTCAGGAAGATCCACAGATGAAAAATGTTGTGGAAAACCTGTAAACATTTCGCATGCTCAGACTTGGCCAAATAAATATTCAACTATATTATATACATATTGAGGGATGCCTCAGTGAAAAAGCTAATAACATAGGTCATTATAATTAGTGTAAATAACTAGATGGAGATAAGACGAAAGTCTAAATGTGTCCGGATAAAGTAAACTGTGAGTTTAGAATTTGACCCAAAAAGGTAGGTACGGTGAAATATATATGCAGAGATAGGTACACTGAACACATCATGCTGTGTTTTGTTAAAACTGAAACAGAATATAATGTTATGTGTTTTGAAAAAGGACAGAAAGGAAAGATAAGAAAGAGGAGTGACATGGGGTATCTCATGCATAGAGATTGAAAGATAGATATATACCCATGTGCATCTAATTCTCCTCAGGCCATATGATATATCTGTCACTTAACCTGTACTCTCCGACTACAGGATATTGTGTAGAGAGGAACAACAATGAATCTGTTTAACAGAAAAAACAACACAATGGACCAAATGTAGTGAGTACGAATTATACTAACTCTGCAGATGTCATACGTGCCTGAAAATACGTAGACAAACTGTCTAAAAACAGCTATCTTATATATTACCTCTGTGTCCAAATATCCAAGGAACTGCTGATTGATGAATAGTTGGTGATCAGTCCGAGATGCCAGAGAAACTTGCACTGCAGTATAGTAAAGATATATTGAAGGTAGTACTGAAATTAAAATGAGGATGAAAATGTATTGGCACAACAGGAACAGTTTGTTTAATTAAACGTTACGGCCAAGAGAACAGTTACAAGCACAGAGTCTGAGGACTGTCTCAATTTACATTTGGTATATGTCTGTATTTTATACAAAATGAGAACCGTTGTGAAAGCGTACCATATATGCTGAGGAATGTTGGTTGCTGCCTTTGGAGTCATAAATTAATTGTCAATGGTTACTACAGGTGGGTCCCTACCTTGCATGGACACAATGTTGGCCAGTGGATACGAGTCCAGATGTCTGGCATGGGAAGTGCGTGATCACTATGTGTGCTAGGCCCTGATTGGCTATGTGTTCCTAACTCATGTGGCATCTGACTTTATGGTGTGTTTAGGAATGCGTATACCCCCTCCAGCCATGTGCGCTTTATTGGGGCAATCTCCCTTGATCCTTTGTAATGTTGCTGCGTCTATCTGTGGGATTGATCAAGAGTTTCCTCCATGAGCGTTAGCCTGCCAACTACGCACTCTCCCACCAGTGACCTATCAATCAAAAATCTAGAGCCTTGGTCTGAGGGCCTGCTTGATTACATATTTGTGATTTAAGGTTGATGTAGAGTTCACAACGGGCGATTCTGCTAATAAAGACGATATTTCATTTTCATCGATGCATGGGCCAAATTCCATATTAACATTCCCCCCTCTAGTTGATTCTTCACCTACCCTACCTAACTCTTGCATTTGGATAGGCACTTTATTTGGGGCTTGTTGTTGGTTAAGCTCGCTTTCGACAACAACTACTAGTCTATTTACTTGTATTCTCCCCATTTTGGGGACTGCGTTTTCACAATAGGTGACTACCAATTGTATAACCCCACATACCAACAAAAACACACTGACAACAGTGATTTACATAAACCGGATATCCACCGTGGGAGCCAGGAGAGCCAATTTGAAAACCACTCCTGCTCAGGGGCACCTCCCTCTTCGTGCATAGTTCTTTGCAGATTGTGCAATGCTTGGATGACAAGTGTCAGTTTTCCATTGTCCCTGTCATTCCCTGGGATGAAAGATCTTGGCACAGACCCCTCCCTCCATCGCGGTCATTAAGTCCAGTATATATCGGTGCTGCATTACTATGAGGCAGATTGCTCGCAATTCTTCTTTGATGGAATTGAGGCCGAGCTCAGTGCTGTTCATCATTTTGAGCATCTCCCACTGGGTGATTTGCAGCCAACGGGCATTAGCTTTTGTCTGCTGGGTGAAGAAGGGTATTGACCCCCCTAGCTCCCAGCTGTGCTTCAGCGTACAGTCTAAACTCTTCTGGGATGTCCTTGAACTGGGCCCAGACAAAATAGTCTGCGACTCTACTTTCATAGCTTAGTGCAGCAAGGTTGTCTTCTTCATTAATGGGTGCTGGTACAAGTTCGATAGCTCTTCTCCAGGAATGACCAGGGTTGGGGTGTGCATCGTGACCAGGGTACACAGTCCTCTCCATCCGGGAGCAAGCTGAGTGTAGGCGTACTCACTGCACTGCCAGTAGAAATCCATCAGCTTGGAAGTGCCCCATTGCATATCCAGAATATGTAAAATCCCTCCGCAGTTAGCATTCGTGCCCATCGAGAGTGTTCCTTTTCCTCTAAAACATAAGGAGTACATGGTTAGTTTCTGTACAATTAGGGGTTGTCCTTTCCCTTCTATCCAGGTGTATC
>CAWUFW010028388.1:0-22047 GCA_963921515.1 Calotriton arnoldi | reverse complement strand
ATCGTAATGGGCCCCTAAGTAATAATTTTAACAAATTGATTATAAATTAACAATATTTCTTTTTGTTTTTGTAATTTAGAATGAAGGTGTGTAATTTGATGTAATTTATATAATATTGTTATTAAAATATATAAAAATGAATTTTGAGTGAAATTATAATGATTTTTTTGTAATATATTGTTTTAATAGTGGATAATTTCAAACATATTAATATTATAAATTATAGTGTATTAATATTCCTCAATATTTAATATTCCATTTATGCTAATAATTAATCATTAATATTTTTGTTTTATGGGGATTATATATTATAAATTAATATTTATGATATGAATTATAGGAATTAATAATAAAGTATAAATTAATAATTTTCTAAAATTATTGGAGAGAAAATAAATTATGTATAATGTAAATACAATTAAATAATTTATGTGTGAAATATAGTAATTTTTAATGTATATTGTTATATTTACTATTTTGTGAAATCAAAAATTATGATTAATATTTTTTTAAATATTGAGAGTTATGTAAATGTAATATTTTTAAATGTTTTTATTAAAGGAAATTAGTTTAATGTACAGTTTATTTACACATGTAATTTTAATTTTAGGGGGAATAGTAAATTATATATGTTTGTTATTTATTATTTTTAATACCTTAAGACTAATTGGTGTGGAAATATTAAATTATATATGTTTAGTGTCCAGCACCTTCTTTTACTTAATACTTATTGGAGTGGGAATAGTAAATGATATATGTTTAGTGTCCAGCACCTTCCCTGAGTTAATAGTAACTGGAGTGGGAATAGTAAATTATATAGGTTTAGGGGTCGATTCCGATCTCGGTTGGTAGGGCTCCGAATCGGATTCGGCTGTACCGGATCGGAGTCAGAGGCTTTGTTTCCGACCGATTCGTACATTCGTCCGAGCGAGCAAGTACGATGCGATTGAACGCGAAATCGCCGACCGACTCGTTTCCGGGTCCGAAAGGCTCCGTCCGACTCATTCGCACTCGATTCGTGGTGCGAAATGGAGACGTTTTACGACCGAGCCAGTACGATGCACGATCCGGACAGCCGGATCGAGTCGGAGCCTCCGACACGAAAAAGATCTCGGAAGCGGACTTCGGGGGTCCGTGCCGGACCCCCCTTCACCCGTAGCCATACGAGTCAGACACAGGGGGGACCCATGGATCCCCCCTATACATGTGTGTACGGTGCGGATGGCACCAACGCGTACCCACTATAGGGGGCCCCCTTGTGCGCAACATACCCATTGAGTCAATGGGAGCCCATGTACACGTCGTACGACCGGCTCCCATTGACTTCAATGGGAGTCCGACCGAACCGAGTCCGGCAGCATACGGCCGCATCGTACTCGTTCGGTCGGACTGCAGGGGTCCGGCTCGGTCAGAAGACAATCCGGATCCGGATCGGTCGGAGTGCTTTCCGACCCAGATCGGAATCGGCCCCTTAGTGTCCAGCACCTTCCCTGACTTAATACTAACTGGAGTGGGAATAGTAAATTATATAAGTTTAGTGTCCAGCACCTTCCCTGAAGTAATACTAACTGGAGTGGGAATAGTAAATTATATAAGTTTAGTGTCCAGCACCTTCCCTGACTTAATACTAATTGGAGTGGGAATAGTAAATTATATATTTTTAGTGTCCAGCACCTTTATTGACTTAATAGTAGCTGGAGTGGGAATATTAAATTATATATCTTTAGTGTCCAGCACTTTCCCTGATTTAATACTAACTGAAGTGGGAATAGTCAATTATATATGTTATGGGGTCGATTCCGATCTCGGTCGGAAGGCCTCCGAATCGGATTTGGCTTTACCGGATCCGAGTCGGAGGCTTTGTTTCCGACCGAGTCGTACAGAGGTCCGGACGCCCAAGTACGATGCGAATGAACGCGAAATCGCCGACCGAATCATTTCCGGGTCCGAACCGCTCCGTACAACTCGTTCGCACTTGATTCGTACAGCGCAATGGAGACGTTTTACGACCGAGCCAGTACGATGCACGATCCGGACAGCCAGATCGAGTCGGAGCCTCCAACACGTAAAAGCTCTGGGAAGCGGACTTCGGGGGCCCGTGCCGGACCCCCCTTCACCCGTAGCCTTATGAGTCGTACACAGGGGGGACCCAAGGGTCCCCCCTATACATGCATGTACAGTGCGGATGGCAGCAACGCATACCCACTACAGGGGGCACCCTTTTGCGCAACGTACCCATTGAGTCAATGGGAGCCCGTGTACGCGTCGTACGACCGGCTCCCATTGACTTCAATGGGAGTCCGACCGAACCGAGTCCGTCAGCATGCGGCTGCATCGTACTCGCTCGGTCGGACTGCAGGAGTCCGGCTCGGTCGGAAAACAATCCGGATCCGGACTGGTCGGAGAGCTTTCCGACCCAGATCGGAATCGGCCCCTAAGTGTCCAGCACCTTCCCTGATTTAATACTAACCGGAGTGGGATTAGTAAATTATATATGTGTAGTGTCCAGCACCTTCCCTGATTTAATACTAACTGGAGTGGGAATAGTAAATTAAATAGGTTTAGTGTCCAGCACCTTCCCTGACTTAATACTGACTGGAGTGGGAATAGTAAATTATATATGTGTAGTGTCCAGCACCTTCCTTGACTTAATACTAACTGGAGTGGGAATAGTAAATTATATTTGTTTAGTGTCCAGCACCTTCTTTGACTTAATACTTATTGGAGTGGGAATCGTAAATTATATATGTTTAGTGTCCAGCACCTTCCCTGAGTTAATAGTAACTGGAGTGGGAATAGTAAATTATATAGGTTTAGGGGCCTATTATGATGGTGGGCGGACTTTCGTCCGCCCGCCACCCTAGCGGTGCTGGGACCGGCCGCCAGTGGTGCGGCGGTCCCGCACCAGCGATTAGGATGCCACTGCCACCGTGGCGGTGGCATCCTCCATTCCCAGCATTGTGGTGGGCGGTGCACACAGCACCGCCCGCCACAATGCTGGGAATGCACTGTGTGCATTGTCATGCACAAGGTAACAGGCACCGCGCGGTGCCTGCCACCTTGTCCATGACAATGTAGGGGGGTACCATAGGTACCCGTCATGTGCACCCCCCACCCCCCCAATACCCTGGGGGCCCGCAACGGGCCCCCAACAGCAAACTCCGCATGCCTTTTTGTGGCGGCATCGCAGCCACGGAAAGGCTGCTTCCCGCACCCATGCTAATATGGATGGCGGTGTCTAGCAGACACCGCCACCATATGTAGCCCCTTTTCCGCCCGGTCGACTGGTCGACCGGCGGGAAACCGGCGGACGGTCTCTCCGTCCGCCGGGGTCTCCCCCGCCGTACTAATATGGCGGGGGAAAATGGGTGGCGGGCGGAGGGAAATGTAGGGTGGATCGCCACCGCCATGCGGTCGGTGGCGATCCGCCCTACATCGTAATAACCCCCTTAGTGTCCAGCACCTTCCCTGACTTAATACTAACTGGAGTGGTAATAGTAAATTATATAAGTTTAGTGTTCAGCACCTTCCCTAACTTAATACTAACTGGAGTGGGAATAGTAAATTATATAAGTTTAGTGTCCAGCACCTTCCCTGACTTAATACTAACTGGAGTGGGAATAGTAAATTATATTTGTTTAGTGTCCAGTACCTTTATTGACTTAATAGTAGCTGGAGTGGGAATATTAAATTATATATGTGTAGTGTCCAGCATCTTCCCTGATTTAATACTAACTGGAGTGGGAATGGTAAATTATATAGGTTTAGTGTCCAGCACCTTCCCTGATTTAATACTAACTGGAGTGGGAATAGTAAATTATATATGTGTAGTGTCCAGCACCTTCCCTGACTTAATACTAACTGGAGTGGGAATAGTAAATTATATAGGTTTAGGGGCCTATTCCGATCTCGGCCGGCAGGGCACCGAATCGTATTCGGCTGAACCGGATCCGATTCGGAGCCCTTTTTCCCGACCGATTCGTAGGTGCGTCCGGCCGAGCGAGTACGATGCGAGCGCGTGCGGGTCGCCGACCGACTCGTTCGCGGGTCCCAACCGCTCCGACCGACTCGCACGGATGCGCCTCGCACCGCGCAATGGAGACGTTCCCCGACCGGGCAAGTACGATGCGTGCCACGAGCAGTCCGACCGACTCGCGCCGTCCGGCTCCAAGAAGCAGTCGGAGTCATACTTTGGGGGTCCGTGTCGGACCCCTGTGCGCGTAGCCGCGCGAGTCGCACACAGGGGAACCCATGGGTCCCCCTACCTGTGCATGTACGCCGCGAGTCGCTTCGAGCGTACCCGCTGTAGGGGGCGCCCTTGTTCGCCTCGCACCCATTGAGTCAATGCGAGCCCGCGTGCGCGTTGTACGACCGGCTCCCCATTGACTTCAATGGGAGTCCGACCGACTCGAGTCCGATAGCATACGTGCGCATCGTACTCGTTTGGTCGGGCTGCTAGGGTCCGATTCGGTCGGAAATCTCTCCGGGTCCGAATCGGAATCGGCCCCTTAGTGTCCAGCACCTTCCCTGACTTTATACTAATTGGAGTGGGAATAGTAAATTATATAGGTGTAGTGTCCAGCACCTTCCCTGACTATGGGGCCGATTCCGATCTCGGCCGGAAGCGCACCGAATACGATTCGTCCGGAAAAAATACGAGCCGAACGCGGTTTACCCGACCGATTCGTACAGTCGTCCGAGCAAGCAAGTACGATGCGATTGAACGCGAACTCGCCGACCGACTCGTTTCCGGGTCCGAACCGCTCCGTCCGACTCGTTCGCACTCGATTCGTACCGCGCAATGGAGACGTTTTACGACCGAGCCAGTACGATGCACGATCCGGACAGCCGGATTGAGTCGGAGCCTCCGACACGAAAAAGCTCTCGGAAGCGGACTTCGGGGGTCCGTGCCGGACCCCCCTTCACCCGTAGCCATACGAGTCAGACACAGAGGGGACCCATGGGTCCCCCCTATACATGCGTGTACGGTGCGAATGGCACCAACGCGTACCCACTACAGGGGGCCCCCTTGTGCGCAACGTACCCATTGAGTCAATGGGAGCCCAAGTACACGTCATACGACCGGCTCCCATTGACTTCAATGGGAGTCCGACCGAACCGAGTCCGGCAGCATACGGCCGCATCGTACTCGCTCGGTCGGACTGCAGGGGTCCGGCTCGGTCGGAAAACAATCCGGACCCGGATCGGTCGGAGAGCTTTCCGACCCAGTTCGGAATCGGCCCCTTAATATTAACTGGAGTGGGAATAGTAAATTATATATGTGTATAGTTTTGTGAACTTAAAATATATACATAGGGGTCGATTCCGATTCGGGCCGGAAAAAGCACCGACCGACACGGAGCCGGAAAAATTACCGACCGACACGTACCAGTGGCGCCCGACACGCCAAGTACGATGCAAGCCGCGATAAATCCGACCGACACGTTAGGAAACCAAGCCGACCGACCGAGCCGCTTGGGAAATAGCAATCCGGCCGGAAAAACACGCGAATCCAACCGACCGACACGCACCCGGAACAAATCCGACCGAATCGTACCCGCCAACTCCAAACCGCAAAGTACGATGCAAGGCGCGAAAAACACGACCGAGTCGGACGGAGGACAAGCCGTACGACCGACACGCATACAAAACCGAGCCGAAGCAACACATACACCGCGACCGACGCGTACGCAGCATACAAAACTGCACAAACACAGCGTGAACGAAACGGAAAACACCGTACGAGACCAATGCAGGGTCCGACTCGGTCACAAGAACGTTTCCAACATACACAAACAGCACAAAGGAAAAATCAACCAAAAAAAGGCCAAACAAGCAATTACCAAGCCAATAAATACTGGGGGGGGTGGGGACAGAGAACAAAGACACACCCACAACTCCACCTATATAAAGGACACAAATCACTACCATGAGCCTTTGCAAATGCCATTCCACTGCCAGCACCCAAGAGAAAGCAACCACACACCCACAGCTCATCCCTCACACAAGCCACACACCATCAGCACACCAACAAATACCTACCTCACATACACCCAGCAAAACACACACTCACACACCCTCACCTGCACACCAACACACACATCACTCACCATCACCACCCATCACCATGCCCCCCAAGAAGAATCACAAGTTCCTAGATTGTGAATTGGAAGTCCTGGTAGACGAGATCCTCAGGGTGGAGCCACAGCTGTTTGGCACATTGGTCCAACAGACCCCCATGTCGCAGAAAACCAAGATGTGGGAGAGGATCATCAACAGGGTGAACGCCCAATCACCATGTCGGCGCACAAAGACCGACATCCAGAACAGGTGGTATGACGTGCGCAGGAGGGTACGGAAACTGCTGAAGCAAGACTACATCAACAGCCAACACACCGGCAGTGGCCCTCCTGCCAAGCCAATATACCTCAGGCCCTGGGAGGAGAAGGTGCGGGCCATCCTTCCGCCAGTGAGCGTATATGGACTAGAGGACATCCCAGAGCCTGGTGAGTACACAACAAATGTACACAATAAACTGCCACAAAACACACACATCACTGTCAAGGGAGAGTCAAACCATGCACTCATAGCAATTACACAGCAACTAGAACAGAATCATCCCAAAATGTGTATGTCAGTCAGATAAACACAACACATGCCATCAAAAAAGTCACATCCAACTGTGCCAACACATGTACAAACACAACCACAACTACAGCTAGGCAGTGGCACAAATAGAACTAACACACACATCCACACATGTAGCCACCACAACAACACCAACACACAGTGAAGACCACTCAAAGGAAGGAATTCTATGTATGCTGGCCAAGTCAGTGTAGCCAATAGCATCATGGGAGTCGCAGTCACACATATTGCCCCCCCACAACTGTCCCATCAACACCACCCTGAACCATGCTCACATCACAGGGAGTGGAGAAGGACTCACAAAATGGCTGACACTGGCTACTGCTGTGGGGAGCACAAGGCCCTGCTGCCAACTGTGCACCAACAAACAGCAGGACACCACTGACTGACATCCTGAGAGACAACTTACACTCCCTGCAATGCAAGCACGTTCCATGGTGGGATATCTGGCTGGCTGGGTGGGAAGGGGGACTAGCAGCACTGACTATAGTCACCAGCACCTCCCCTCACCCCCCTCCAACACAAACTCCACAGTACCCACCTGGTAGAATGCAATGCCCTCCATCCTAACACAAGATCCCACAAAGCACCACCACCCTGGGTTATGTTGTGTGAAGCACAGGGACACTCTTGGGACTCTTAGCCAAACAACTGCCAGGACAACACTCCCAGCCATCCTGTCAGCACAGCCAGCCCACCCCACAGGGAAGCAGAGTCAAAAGGAAGGAAGCATGGGCATGCTGGGAAGGGGGTGGAGGCAATAGCATGATGGGAGTCGTAGTCACAGACATAGCTCACCCTCACAACTGTCCCATCAACACCACCCTGAACCATGCTCACATCACAGGGAGTGGAGAAGGACTCACAAGATGGCTGACACTGGCTACTGCTGTGGGGAGCACAAGGCCCTGCTGCCAACTGTGCACCAACAAACAGCAGGACACCACTGACTGACATCCTGAGAGACAACTTACACTCCCTGCAATGCAAGCACGTTCCATGGTGGGATATCTGGCTGGCTGGGTGGGAAGGGGGACTTGCAGCACTGACTATAGTCACCAGCACCTCCCCTCACCCCCCCAACACAAACTCCACAGTACCCACCTGGTAGAATGCAATGCCCTCCATCCTAACACAAGATCCCACAAAGCACCACCACCCTGGGTTATGTTGTGTGAAGCACAGGGACACTCTTGGGACTCATAGCCAAACAACTGCCAGGACAACACTCCCAGCCATCCTGTCAGCACAGCCAGCCCACCCCACAGGGAAGCAGAGTCAAAAGGAAGGAAGCATGGGCATGCTGGGAAGGGGGTGGAGGCAATAGCATGATGGGAGTCGTAGTCACAGACATAGCTCACCCTCACAACTGTCCCATCAACACCACCCTGAACCATGCTCACATCACAGGGAGTGGAGAAGGACTCACAAGATGGCTGACACTGGCTACTGCTGTGGGGAGCACAAGGCCCTGCTGCCAACTGTGCACCAACAAACAGCAGGACACCACTGACTGACATCCTGAGAGACAACTTACACTCCCTGCAATGCAAGCACGTTCCATGGTGGGATATCTGGCTGGCTGGGTGGGAAGGGGGACTAGCAGCACTGACTATAGTCACCAGCACCTCCCCTCACCCCCCTCCAACACAAACTCCACAGTACCCACCTGGTAGAATGCAATGCCCTCCATCCTAACACAAGATCCCACAAAGCACCACCACCCTGGGTTATGTTGTGTGAAGCACAGGGACACTCTTGGGACTCTTAGCCAAACAACTGCCAGGACAACACTCCCAGCCATCCTGTCAGCACAGCCAGCCCACCCCACAGGGAAGCAGAGTCAAAAGGAAGGAAGCATGGGCATGCTGGGAAGGGGGTGGAGGCAATAGCATGATGGGAGTCGTAGTCACAGACATAGCTCACCCTCACAACTGTCCCATCAACACCACCCTGAACCATGCTCACATCACAGGGAGTGGAGAAGGACTCACAAGATGGCTGACACTGGCTACTGCTGTGGGGAGCACAAGGCCCTGCTGCCAACTGTGCACCAACAAACAGCAGGACACCACTGACTGACATCCTGAGAGACAACTTACACTCCCTGCAATGCAAGCACGTTCCATGGTGGGATATCTGGCTGGCTGGGTGGGAAGGGGGACTTGCAGCACTGACTATAGTCACCAGCACCTCCCCTCACCCCCCCAACACAAACTCCACAGTACCCACCTGGTAGAATGCAATGCCCTCCATCCTAACACAAGATCCCACAAAGCACCACCACCCTGGGTTATGTTGTGTGAAGCACAGGGACACTCTTGGGACTCATAGCCAAACAACTGCCAGGACAACACTCCCAGCCATCCTGTCAGCACAGCCAGCCCACCCCACAGGGAAGCAGAGTCAAAGGAAGGAAGCATGGGCATGCTGGGAAGGGGGTGGAGGCAATAGCATGATGGGAGTCGTAGTCACAGACATAGCTCACCCTCACAACTGTCCCATCAACACCACCCTGAACCATGCTCACATCACAGGGAGTGGAGAAGGACTCACAAGATGGCTGACACTGGCTACTGCTGTGGGGAGCACAAGGCCCTGCTGCCAACTGTGCACCAACAAACAGCAGGACACCACTGACTGACATCCTGAGAGACAACTTACACTCCCTGCAATGCAAGAACGTTCCATGGTGGGATATCTGGCTGGCTGGGTGGGAAGGGGGACTAGCAGCACTGACTATAGTCACCAGCACCTCCCCTCACCCCCCAACACAAACTCCACAGTACCCACCTGGTAGAATGCAATGCCCTCCATCCTAACACAAGATCCCACAAAGCACCACCACCCTGGGTTATGTTGTGTGAAGCACAGGGACACTCTTGGGACTCATAGCCAAACAACTGCCAGGACAACACTCCCAGCCATCCTGTCAGCACAGCCAGCCCACCCCACAGGGAAGCAGAGTCAAAAGGAAGGAAGCATGGGCATGCTGGGAAGGGGGGTGGAGGCAATAGCATGATGGGAGTCGTAGTCACAGACATAGCTCACCCTCACAACTGTCCCATCAACACCACCCTGAACCATGCTCACATCACAGGGAGTGGAGAAGGACTCACAAGATGGCTGACACTGGCTACTGCTGTGGGGAGCACAAGGCCCTGCTGCCAACTGTGCACCAACAAACAGCAGGACACCACTGACTGACATCCTGAGAGACAACTTACACTCCCTGCAATGCAAGCACGTTCCATGGTGGGATAACTGACTGGCTGGGTGGGTGGGTGGGAAGGAGGTCTGGCTGTCAACCAAACACAATCAATGCAGACCATGTTCACACCCCAGAGAATACATAGAAATGCCCAAATAATGCAGGACAATGTGCCACACCAATATCAACCCCTGACTGTGACGACTTAGGACAATACAATGTACAGGCCCGCACCCCGAGGCACAGTCACAACTGTCAGGTGTGTCAACCACTGATGCCTGCAGAAACATGACATACATTGTTTGTGTCTCCCAAAAACAGGTGATGATAGGGACACAGCAGCAGACGCTGAGGAGTCCCAGTCCCAGGCTCAAGAGGATGCCGAGCTCACTGGCGTCGTACAGCCTCTGTCCTCCTCGGACGATGAACAACCTGGCACATCCGGTGCAAGTCAACATGCTGCACCAGCAGGACCACCAGCTGCAGCACCAGCAGGTCCACCAGCTGCACCCCTGCACCCACCCCTCCAACGACTGTCACCACGAATACCATCCCTGCCGACATGGACGGAATAAGGAGCAACACCAGCGCAGTGACCCTGGACCAACCTGGGGCCATGGACACCACCACCACCACCAACCCCCAAGGTGGACCAGGGTCATCTGTGCGTGCAACTGCACACACTGCACATGTCAGCAGGGGTGGTGGGAGGAGTGGGAGACAGAGGTCGCTGCTTGCAGACGTTGCTGGTGTGCATGAAGACCCACAACTGGTACGCATAGCTGATGCGTACCAGTCCAGCACCGGAGAGCTCAGCCAGGTAGTGGGGCTCCTCAGAGACATCAAACAGCAGCAGGCTGCCCATCATGCCCGCTTGGACTCCCACATGTCCCGCGTGGAGTCCAAGTGGGATGTACTACATGAGATGACGGCGGTGCACAGGGACATTTTACAATGCCTCCGCCAGATGAACAGCAACCAGTCCACACCTCCCTGTGTGCCAACAACATCTGGTACAGAACAAACTGCAACTGCCACAGGGAGGGAGGAGGACTCTGGCGGAGAGTCCCCTGCACCGCAGCATCCTGCACTTGAGGGCCCCCCCCAAGAAGAGGGGTCGTCCGAGGAGGGGAAAGTGAGAGGCTGATGGCCAAGCGCAACTCCCAGGAAGCCTGAACCTGTTCTGGATTTTCGCCTTTGTGCACAGACTGTTCACCCTGTTGGTGGCAACACTACTCCCACACATTGCATGGGGAGTACAAGTTGGAACAATGTGTCAGACAACTGTGGCCCCGATACTGGGGATCCTGTCTACCTGGACTTTCAATTCACCTAGGAACTTGGGATTGCAAGATTCATGTACAGCACAACCCATCCTATGCACTATTAACACAGATGTATCACAATAAACACACTAATACACCATACTTGCCTCTGTCGTGATTCCAACGTGGGTGCTGTTATGGGGATGATGAACTGCAAAATTACACTGTGTATGCGAACTGCAACAGCAAGGACAACACAGGCATATGAGTACAGGCAACGTGACACATATGAGGGAGACACACCACCAGGGGTACACAACACATACACACCTAGGCCATCTGACTCATTGCCTACACTGATGTTGCCAGGGAAGACGGTGCAATGCACAGACACCACACCCATTCCCAGTTGTAGTCAAGTAGCCCACAGGTGCAGTAAGCAAATGGCAGTCAAATGTGTGACCACAGACAACGCACATCACAAAGTGAAGCACAGGTTTATTACACAGTAGCAACATGCCGTAACCACTACAGATGCAAGGTAACCCCACCTGGTAGCGGGCACACAGTCAACAACTGTAGACGGAAGGAAGTCCATGGGTGTGGCGCACATCACCTGTAGGGACACAACAGCTACCAGCCTGGATGTGCAATCACGTCGTCGGTGGACACAGTTGACCAAACGAATCTGAAAGTACCCTGTGAAGGACAGAAATGACACACAGTCAAAAGCAATGCAGTACAGGACAGATCAGCAAAACTCATGCACAATACATGTTACAAGATACCCACCCAGAACCAAGTTAGCATGTCAACACTGTTGGGGAGTACAGCCCACCTGTCACCACACATCGCAACACACATCCTGTCAAGTAGCCCATGGACACACTCCAACAGCACCAGAGCACCACCCACACATCATGCCAACTCACATCATTCACATGACACCTCAGGATACTCACATTCAGCTAAAGAAGTTGGTGATGAGCTGTGTGCGGACATCACCATCACCATCACCATCATCATCATCGTCACTGGCATCGTGGTCCAGGCCAGGATCCTCCACAGGTGGCGGATGTTGGTCATCGTCATCCTGGATAAGAGGCAACTCCTTCCGCACTGCCAGGTTGTGTAGCATGCAGCAGACGATGATAATCTTGCACACTTTCGCAGGGGCATATGGGAGGGACCCTCCGGTCTTGTCCAGGCAGCGGAAGCGGCTCTTCAGGAGACCAAAGGTCCGCTCAATCACTCTCCTGGTCCGACCATGTGCCTCATTGTAGCGCATCTGGGCAGGTGTCACAGGGTTCCTGAGGGGTGTCAGCAACCACGGCATGTTGGGGTATCCCGAGTCACCTACGGACAGACAAGTGCACATCAGCTGACTTGGAAAAGTGGGCGGAATACTACAGATCAGATCACACACAATGGCACAAAGTCAGTACACACCGACAAGCCAGGCACGCTGGTTCTGCATCTGTGCCATCAACCTGGGGATGCGACTACTCCTCATCACAAAGGCATCGTGTGCTGAACCAGGGAAACGGGCACACACGTGTGTGATGGTCATGTCTGCAAGACACACCACCAGTGCATTGACCGAGTGGTAGTGCTTGCGGTTCCTGTAGGCCTGCTCCTGGGCCTGTGGTGGTACCAAAGCCACATGTGTCCCATCAATGGAGCCAATGACATGCGGCATCCTCCCCAGGGCATAAAAGTCACTCTTCACGTCAGTGAGTCGTCGCAGTCTAGGGAAATAGATGTACCGGTTCAGGAAGAGCAACATTGCCGCCAAAACATCGCGGAGCACACGGCTGAACATGGTCTGTGACATCCCACCAGCAGACGCCACAGTATGTTGGAAGGTACCGGTGGCAAAGAAGTGTAGGGCTGCCATCACCTTCACCTTGGGGGTCAGCGCTGTAGGATACGGCCGGCCAGGCTGCAAATGTGGGGACAACTGCACTGCCAAATCCTCAATCAGCTGCCTGGTGAAGCGGTACCGTCGGATGCTGTCCCGTTCCACCATCGTTGCCAGGTCTGGGAATGGCCGATGGACAGCAGGAGCCCTGCAGTGCAGAGGAGAAGTAAGCAAGATCGTCAGTCACCCCACATATGCGGCATTGAACACACTCAAGATCCCAACATACATCATCATGAGGCACAACTACATGAAGTGTGCAGTACCGGAACGACATGTATGGTACATACATGGCCAACATCTGTCAACACGGTCCTACAGGTGGCATCAATTTGTCCCAGGTTGGCCCATTGGATATCATGATGCTGTGTCACAGTCACCCCCACAGTGACATGTGAGTACAGATGTGCCCCAGGCACCACAGCTCAACGACAGGCACATTCCCAGGGACCCTGTAATGCCACATGGACACTGGCATCACCTGGAGTATCATGTGTACACCACAGCAAAACAAACATGACCCCCACAGGTAGTGGCCACACTTGCCATGGCAGGACAGCCATGGACGTCTGTGACACACACGCACAACATCAGAGTCCATGCACACACAACGTGGATGTGGAGACTGTCTCCCATTGTGCACATGAAATCAGAGACATTGTAAACACTACATGCACAAAGACTGTGGAGGGCCATCACTATTGTGCCACTGGGACACCCTGGCTCAAACATACCGAACCACATGGGACTCACGGGGTATGTGACATGACATACACAAACACCACTGTGAAATGTGACCATGACACATGCACAGATATGAACAGTTGCACATCACAGTGGTCACGTACACGTAACACCCAGGATCCTGTCCCCATGAACACGTGCACAGCCTGGGGGTGGCTGCCCACAGGTGACACCCACAGGACAACATGTACACCAACATACACACAATAGGAAATGCAGCCTTACATGCCTTATGATAAGGTTTGGACAGGCTGTCGTGATGTAGGTGTGCCCCTCACTCCCTGGGAGCTATCTGTGGCTGGCATATGTCCATCTGAGACAGGCATGCTGACCTATGCCAGTCACATATACAGTGATGCGTTGAACCGCAATGGACCGATCGGTGCCTCCGGCCGGCCCATTGCTATCAATGTGTGCGGGTACGCGTTGTACCCCTGTGCGCGTTGAACTGCAATGGACCGATCGGTGCCTCCGGCCGGCCCATTGCTTTCAATGTGTGCGGGTGCAGCGTTGTACCCCTGTGCGCGTTGAACTGCAATGGACCGATCGGTGCCTCCGGCCGGCCCATTGCTTTCAATGTGTGCGGGTACGCGTTGTACCCCTGTGCGCGTTGAACTGCAATGGACCGATCGGTGCCTCCGGCCGGCCCATTGCTTTCAATGTGTGCGGGTACGCGTTGTACCCCTGTGCGCGTTGAACTGCAATGGACCGATCGGTGCCTCCGGCCGGCCCATTGCATTCAATGTGTGCGGGTACGCGTTGTACCCCTGTGCGCGTTGAACTGCAATGGACCGATCGGTGCCTCCGGCCGGCCCATTGCTTTCAATGTGTGCGGGTACGCGTTGTACCCCTGTGCGCGTTGAACTGCAATGGACCGATCGGTGCCTCCGGCCGGCCCATTGCTTTCAATGTGTGCGGGTACGCGTTGTACCCCTGTGCGCGTTGAACTGCAATGGACCGATCGGTGCCTCCGGCCGGCCCATTGCTTTCAATGTGTGCGGGTACGCGTTGTACCCCTGTGCGCGTTGAATTGCAATGGACCGATCGGTGCCTCCGGCCGGCCCATTGCTTTCAATGTGTGCGGGTACGCGTTGTACCCCTGTGCGCGTTGAACTGCAATGGACCGATCGGTGCCTCCGGCCGGCCCATTGCTTTCAATGTGTGCGGGTACGCGTTTTACCCCTGTGCGCGTTGAACTGCAATGGACCGATCGGTGCCTCCGGCCGGCCCATTGCTTTCAATGTGTGCGGGTACGCGTTGTACCCCTGTGCGCGTTGAACTGCATTGGACCGATCGGTGCCTCCGGCCGGCCCATTGCATTCAATGTGTGCGGGTGCGCGTTGTACCCCTGTGCGCGTTGTACCGCAATGGACCGATCGGTGCGCACCCATTGACAATGGGCTTGCCTGGCAACGGACGCGTTTTCGAATTTCGAACGAGTCGGTTGCTGGAAAATCAGTTGGTCACCCACAACAATGTTGCAAAATCATGTATGTCATGAAGTTGAAGTTTTGAAGGATGCTGTGGGCGTGTTTTGGTGCTGCTATTCCATGGATTGGCCAGATTCAGAAGATGCAAACGACTTGGACCTATCACTTTGGACACAAGGGACAGTATCTGCCTCTCCAGCACATATATATTGCTGCCTGTTCCCCTGAGAGCCCACTTGCCTGCACTACATGCTCCAGGACGACATCTGCCACTGCACTGCTGCTGTCTCTGCCCCTCTGGACCCTGCAATGGCACGTACTGTGGAGAGAGCCCCAGCCTTCAGCCTTGAGGAGAACCAGGCCCTGCTGGACAGCCTACTTCCACAGTACAGCAAGCTGTATGGGACACCAGGGGAGCAGGTGAGTGTTCTGTGCACTGCCTTTCTGAATGTGCATTTTGTCTGACTAGCAAGGCTGAGAGTCAGCACGCCACTGGCTAGCAGGCTCACTGAGTAGTTGTCACCCCCATAGTGTGTGGTGACTTGCACTGGACAGGTATGGTGCAGTGACAGTGCTTCTGAACAGGGTTTTACTCCCCATGCAATGATACCATGTAGTGACTTCTGGAAAACTGTCCATGGGCAGCCGTGCACTGCCTGTGTACACCATGTGCCCCTGTGATTGCGACATGTATATGCAACTGTGTCATGCACGGATATGTTGCATGTGTAGTAATGGCCTTATCACTTTGTCATCCTGAC
Organism: Calotriton arnoldi; assembly: GCA_963921515.1. Lineage (NCBI taxonomy): Eukaryota > Metazoa > Chordata > Amphibia > Caudata > Salamandridae > Calotriton > Calotriton arnoldi. The sequence continues at coordinate 6,067 of CAWUFW010028388.1, read as the reverse complement.
AGGCTTCTGCCCATCGGAAGCATGAGATATGGAAGGACATCGTCCGGGCTGTCCGGTCCGTGGGGGTCTACAAGCGCCGGATCCGCAACTGCCAAAAGAGGTGGCAGGACCTTCGGGGCTGGACCCGGAGGATTGCACGGGTCCAGCTGAAGCTGTCGCCTCCTCGCAGGAGGGGCGGAACACGGACCCTGACCCCCACATGCTCAGGATCCTGGCGGTGGTCTTTCCAGACCTGGATGGGCAGCTGAAGGCCAGAGAGCAGCAAGGAGGGGGTGAGTCAAAGACTGCACTGTGTACTCTGTCTAACATGCTATGTGCCCTCCTCGGGCCTGGTTAAACTGCCACAGTACAGCAGTCATGTTGTCCAGGAGCCATGTCCCTCTATTGTGCACTGCCCACTCCTCATCTGATACCCAGGTGTGGCCCTTACATGCAGGGAATTCTGTCACTTAGGACTGTGTCCTTGCAGTTTGCTTGACTCAAGGTGGGAGACAGCATCTGTTTCCCTGACTCTGTGGTGGGCATCATGGGTGGGTCCATTGCTTACACAATGCCTGTATTCTGACATGTATTCAGCGTGTTACTTTGATCTGTGGTCCAATTGCTGAGCTGATCCACCACATGTGGCTGGGGTACCTGGCACACACCCATGCTGCGGGTGGGAACAATGTTTGGGCCCCAGGAGTATGTATATGACGTGTGTCACACATACTTAGCCAGCTGCCTACAGTCCAGGGCTCATCCCTCATTCATGTGGGGCTGGACAGTCATGCCTACTCCAGGCCATACAATACACTCTGTACTCCCACTCCCGTGTATCAGCGGACACATTGTGCACAGTGATTTGACCCCTCAGGTGTCTGCCTCTGTGTCAGTGTGCTGTAGATTAGTCGCCAGGACTGCTGTGGAGTTTCTTGGTAGGGGCTCAGCATGCCACTGGAGATGTGACCATAGGAGACAATACTTGTGTGACACATAGGTGTCTGATCAGCTGCCCATGCAGACTGGGGCATGTAAATGTGAAGTTCAGGCAGCTGTTCCCCATGCATAGCAGAGTGTGAGGGGCTCAGGTTCAGAGGGTAGTGTCACAGGTCTCCCATATGTCCAATAGGTATGACCTGGACAGATGAGGGTTAAGAGGATGTGTTGTGGGGGGATGTACATGTGCACTTGTGCAGCTCCTGGACTTGCATTCCCCATGACCTACTATTGTGACACAGTGCAGAGTGTTGTTGTCTGGCTGCAAAGCCATACATCACTGAGACAGTGATGTATGACTTTGCAGGCATGCCCTCCGCCATGGCATGTGTCTACTGATTGGTGAGCCTGCAGGGGAGTGACATGTGCTACATGCACACCATAGTGGCGCTGGCTATCAGGACATGGGTGCATCATGGTGTCTGTCGCTGGTATGCATCACATGCATTTCCTATTTGACTCTGGGCATCCCTTTCATCCGGAAACCTGTACTGACTCAGTGGCAAGAGCTGTGATGTGTCCACACCGTGTCCTCTGCACTGTCCAACTACTGTGTACTTGGTGCATGTGTCAACACTGGGGTGTTGCAATCCAACAGACACCAGACAGATGGGTGCAAGGCCATGTGGGATGTGAGTGCCATGCTTGGCATCAGACTGACAATTGACTTCTCCTGTTCAGTTAGGGCACTTTTAGCAATGTACAACTGATGATGCCAGGGCTTGCTCTGTGATGTGCTGTGCTCACAGTGGTGTGTGCGTTATGTGCAGGTGACTGATGTCTGTCTGTATCCCCATTGTTTGCAGATACATCCACGGCCACGGAAGGGGACAGCTCCACGGACCAGGAGGAGCCGGAGAGCCAGACTGGGTCAGCAGCCGAGGAGTGGTCGGAGGGACCCAGTGGCACGGAGGGCGAGGGAGCCACACCGAGGAGTCCTCAGCAGCATCCACCTCAGCTGAGGAGCCAGAGCAACTCGGAGGATGACTCCCTTGTGGAGGCGGGTGTCAGCAGCCACCACACCCCAGCTAGTGTTGCTGTCCCCGCCACCACCACCACCGCCCTCCCATCGGCTCCCATTCCCCAGGTCCGTGGAGGCTCCATGTCCCGGGAGCGTGTTTCCTTTGGGCCAGGCACCGCACCCCTGCCCCTGTGTCCCCTGCTGCCCTGAGTGAGGAGTCTGTGTACCTCCTTCGCCAGCTCCATGTAGGGCAGACAGCCATGCTGAGTGTCCTCCATGCGCACACCGCGCTGTTGACTCAGCTGGTGTCGTTCATGGAGGGCATCTCATCGGGCATGTCTGACCTACAGAGGGGCAATAGGTCCATGGACTCCTCCCTGACGGCAGCAGTGTCCCCTCCTCAAGCGGTCCCTCACCCCTCCTGCCTCTGCTCCATCCACACTCCCCCAGCACCTTACCCGTCCCAAGCACACACCACACCGGCACAGGCACACACCAGCACACACACATCCAGCACACTGACACACACGCCAATGACAAAACGCACACGCACGCACATTCAGGGGACTGAAGCCAGACTCACAGGGGATGGGGCCCTGGAACACACACACGCATCCACATGCACTGCGCAGTCCTCCAGTTCCCTCTCCCTCCAAAGCACCCTCCCTTGCCTCACATGCAACCCCAAAGTCACAGCAGCTCTTCCTCTGTGACCCTCGGCCTCTTCCCCACCGATGAAGCTGCTCCAGCATCCCGGGGAAGAGGAAGCCCACCCACACGGAGCAGAGTGCCCCTCGCCCCCGGACACCCTCCCCCAGGCGCAGACGGACTGAGGCCCCCACCCGCAAGTCCCCCGGAGTGGTAAGAGCAAGACCCCGCCACCGCCCTGCAGCTCAGGCACAAGGTCTCCGTCCTCCATCCCTCAGGCCCCACTGCACAGGTGCCCCCACCACCCCTGCCCCAGGTTCCCCCACCCACAGATATACCATCCCCAAGATGCTCCGGCCTTCTCCCCCTGCCACTTGCTCTCCCACGCACCACACCCCCGCTGCGCTTGTCTGTGCCACTGATGTGGTGAGGGTGTCCTCCCCCTCTGTCCAACCCACCTTGCCTGTTCCCCATTCTCCTCCCCTGGAGGTAGGCACTGCAGTGGAGTCCACTACCGCCCTGTCTGACTTGGGCACTGCAGTGGCGGACCTGTCCACCCATCTGCAGGGTCCACTGCAGTTGTGCCGGCACCCACGACATCTGGTCATGCCCCCCAGTTGTGCCGGCACACACCATGTCAGACACCTCCACTGCAGTTGTCAGTGGCTCTCCAGCACCCACCACCCCTTCCCTGACTCCCCCTGGTGAGCCCTGATCCTGTCCCTGCGGTGCCTGGCCTGCCCCCGTGTTGCCCCTCCTAGTGGATTGTCCCTGGTTTTGTGCAGGCATGCGTAGGGGTGACATCTGCCAGTGTCACCCTGTTTGAACTTTGACAATGGACTGGCCATTGGCCTTTGCTCTAATTTCTTCTGGACGTCGTTATCAAACAACACATATGCTGAATAAAGCAACTTTCTTTTCTCTAGTGCTCATGTTTCAGATGTACATGTTGTTGGTGCAGCTAACTTTCCATGCCCTTGCTGCAGTGATGGTGATATCTGGTCTCATGATTATGAAGTGTTACTGTGCAGGAACCCATGTGGTCCAGGGGAATGTGTCCTATCATGTGGTGTATCCATGTCATCAATAGCAGCATCTGAGGGTGTCATGTGTTCAGTATTTGGCAATGGGTTTCCTACTTACATTGGCAATTTCATATCTGTGGCTTCCACCCCTGCACATCTGTTGTGCCTGCCATCGTTGCATTTGTCTACTTCCCTGACCGTGTTGCCATCTCCAGTGGACATGCAGGTTTGGGCATCAATGGGGAGGGACTCATCCGTGTAGTCAGTGCAACATTGCTATACAAGTGTGTTGGATCTGTGCTGATGATTCCGTTGGCACATCCATGACCAGGCTGATGTGATGGGAGCCCTCATTTGGTGCTAATTGTTGATTGTGTGACCAAGTGCTCAGCTGACATGATGGGGCCCTACTGAGGCAACATATGGCACAGCTTTCCTCACACAGGAGTGGAGTCCCCTCATGGCAGTGTGTACACGTGTGACATTGCCCTGCGCCCAAGGTGTGTGTTGTATGTGCATGTCTGTGTGTTCACTTTCATTCATCTGCGCATGCTGTGATCCCTAGTGTTGTACCTGTTTGTGATGCTTGCTGACTTGAGCTATGTTCCCCAAATTCTTCTCCCTGTGTTCTCTGTGATGTGGGTGCATGGCACATTACTGGTCATCAGGGTGTCACCCATAGGTGTGTTTGCTGTCAGGGCTGAGGTTTGTGTGCAGACGCAGATGGGTCTGCAGTCAGGTTTCCCCTTGGCACTTGTTGTTTGCCCCTGTCATGTGATTTCCAGTTTGTGTTATCTTTCAGTGATTGTGACACGTTGTGTGTGACTGCTGGCACTCCTCAGGGTCCGGGCTGCAATGTTGGTTGTTGTCTATGTGTGTTCTTTGTGGGTGACCTTGGCTTCTTCATTGGTGTGTGACTGTGACTGGGATCCCATTGGTCGGTGTGGTATTGCCGTCATGTCCATGTACAGCGTAGTGTGCAGTGTGTCAGACATTCAGGAGTCTTGTTGAGTGTCCATGTGTGATGTGTTTCTACACCTTGGTTCCCACCCACCACCCTGGAATAGTCATGGGTGCATGTGCAATGTCACCAGTGCATGTGTACTTCACTGCTGCACATTGTTGGAGGTCGAGGGGTGTGGTGTTGAGTGTGTGCAGATGAGAGTTGTTGCACGGCTAGGCCCTGCCTCCATGTTGGCCTTGGCTTACTGGCCATGCTGATTGATTTGTGCTTGTGTAGGTGTGATGGTAGTTTGTTGCTCAGGACACCTGACTGTGGTTCACAGTGTGAACGACATTTAGCTTTGTCATCACAGTTGGTATTTTTATTCAGCCCAGGGTCACCACATTGTGGGGGCCCTGGGGGTGGTGCTTGTGGTGTGTCTGTGACTTGCTGTGTCAGTTGTTGTTCCTACGTGCCTGTGTGACATGTGTGTTTTGTGCTCCTCTCACCTGACAATGCCTGCTTGCCCACATAGGGGATTTGGATCCATGAGTTACCTTAGTGTGGCAGTGTATGCACATCTGTATGATTGGTATTCAGCTCTCCTCATGTGTTGTGTGGTTGCTCTGGGGACACTGGCACCCCCACCCCTCACCTGCTGTGTATGATGACAGTGTTGGTCTGCCTGTTTGTGTTTGTGCATCTGCACCACTGCATTGGCATATCTTGGGTGTGCCATTGGCTGTATGTTGTTTGGTGTGTTTCCCCTGCTGTCCCTGGGACTCCTAGGTCATCGGTCAGCACAGTGATCATGGTTTGTGTGTCCCATTGCTGCCATGGTATGGTATCTGTTCACCTCACATCTGCTGTCTCCACAGGGTATCTGCATTTGTGTGCCCATTGGTGCAAATATGTGGTTCTGCATTCTGATGGTCACTTCTGTCATTGTGTCATTGATGACTGTTGACGGTCTCAGCCCCCATGGGTGTTGTTTGTCTGCACATGGCCAAAGGAATGTTTCATTTGCACTGCAGTATTTGGCTCCCCAATTTATGTTGCAATGGGACACATACACTACTTTGCCACGGATGAGTTTTTGGTTCTGTGACCAGGAATGATCCATGCAGTTTGGCAGTTGCAGCTCTTTCTTTGTCAACAATTACCTTTTGGTCACTGTGATGATGAGGGTGTAGACCCCATTGCCACAATGGTCAAAATGTGCTTCAGCTATGGACCCCACACTTGCCTTTTGGTCACTGTGATGATGGGGTTTAGACCCCATTGCCACAATGGTCAAATGTGCTTCAGCTATGGACCCCACACTTGCCTTTTGGTCACTGTGATGATGGGGGTAGTAGGCATCCAGGCCCCCATGAGTAGGGGTGGTGTTAGTGGTAGGCATCCATCCCCTATGAGTGGGGATGGTAGTAGTGACAGGCATCCAGGCCACCCTGAGTAGGGGTGGTGGTAGTGGTAGGCATCCATCCCCTATGAGTGGGGATGGTAGTAGTG
>CAWUFW010028387.1:0-22047 GCA_963921515.1 Calotriton arnoldi | reverse complement strand
GCAGGATGCCACCACTACTACCACCCTTAGCCAGGGGGCAGGATGCCCACCACTACTACCACCCTTAGCCAGGGGGGCTGGATGCCTACCACTACTACCACCCCCACTCATAGGATGGACAATGCATGACACAACAAGCACACCACAACCTAGGGAATGCAAGATTAAGACATCCCCCCACCACCATGACAAGCGTGTGAGCAGGCTGTGTCAAATGCCTACAACACCGAACATGACATTGAACATACAATGTGACCCCCTAGCACATGTGCCACACATATATGTGTGTGGCACCCACAATGCAAGCAGCCCATGACCATTGTGGCAATGGGGCCTAAACCCCCATCATCACAGTGACCAAAAGGCAAGTGTGGGGTCCATAGCTGAAGCACATTTTGACCATTGTGGCAATGGGGCCTAAACCCCCATCATCACAGTGACCAAAAGGTAAGTGTGGGGTCCATAGCTGAAGCACAGTTTGACCATTGTGGCAATGGGGTCTAAACCCCCATCATCACAGTGACCAAAAGGCAAGTGTGGGGTCCATAGCTGAAGCACATTTTGACCATTGTGGCAATGGGGTCTACACCCTCATCATCACAGTGACCAAAAGGTAATTGTTGACAAAGAAAGAGCTGCAACTGCCAAACTGCATGGATCATTCCTGGTCACAGAACCAAAAACTCATCTGTGGCAAAGTAGTGTATGTGTCCCATTGCAACATAAATTGGGGGAGCCAAATACTGCAGTGCAAATGAAACATTCCTTTGGCCATGTGCAGACAAACAACACCCATGGTGGCTGAGACCGTCAACAGTCATCAATGACACAATGACAGAAGTGACCATCAGAATGCAGAACCACATATTTGCACCAATGGGCACACAAATGCAGATACCCTGTGGAGACAGCAGATGTGAGGTGAACAGATACCATACCATGGCAGCAATGGGACACACAAACCATGATCACTGTGCTGACCGATGACCTAGGAGTCCCAGGGACAGCAGGGGAAACACACCAAACAACATACAGCCAATGGCACACCCAAGATATGCCAATGCAGTGGTGCAGATGCACAAACACTAACAGGCAGACCAACACTGTCATCATACACAGCAGGTGAGGGGTGGGGGTGCCAGTGTCCCCAGGCAACAACACAACACATGAGGAGAGCTGAATACCAATCATACAGATGTGCATACACTGCCACACTAAGGTAACTCATGGATCCAAATCCCCTATGTGGGCAAGCAGGCATTGACAGGTGAGAGGGAGCACAAAACACACATGTCACACAGGCACGTAGGAACAACAACTGACACAGCAAGTCACAGACACACCACAGCACCACCCCCAGGGCCCCCACAATGTGGTGACCCTGGGCTGAAGAAAAATACCACTGTGATGACAAAGCTAAATGTCGTTCACACTGTGAACCACAGTCAGGTGTCCTGAGCAACTAACTACCATCACACCTACACAAGCACAAATCAATCAGCATGGCCAGTAAGCCAAGGCCAACATGGAGGCAGGGGACTAGCCGGGCAACAACTCTCATCTGCACACACTCAAGACCACACCCCTCGACCTCCAACAATGTGCAGCAGTGAAGTACACATGCACTGGTGACATTGCACATGCACCCATTACTATTCCAGGGTGGTGGGTGGGAACCAAGGTGTAGAAACACATCACACATGGACACTCAACAAGACTCCTGAATGTCTGACACACTGCACACTACGCTGTACATGGACATGACGGCAATACCACACCGACCAATGGGATCCCAGCCACAGTCACACACCAATGAAGAAGCCAAGGTCACCCACAAAGAACACACATAGACAACAACCAACATTGCAGCCCGGACCCTAAGGAGTGCCAGCAGTCACACACACAACGTGTCACAATCACTGAAAGATAACACAAACTGGAAATCACATGACAGGGGCAAACAACAAGTGCCAAAGGGAAACCTGACTGTGACCCATCTGCGTCAGCACACAAACTCTGCCCTGACAGCAAACACACCTATGGGTGACACCCTGATGACCAGTAATGTGCCATGCACCCACATCACAGAGAACACAGGGAGAAGACTTTGGGGGAACATAGCTCAAGTCAGCAAGCATCACAAACAGGTACAACACTAGGGATCACAGCATGCGCAGATGAATGGAAGTGAACACACAGACATGCACATACAACACACACCTTGGGCGCAGGCAATGTCACACGTGTACACACTGCCATGAGGGGACTCCACTCCTGTGTGAGGAAAGCTGTGCCATATGTTGCCTCAGTAGGGCCCCATCATGTCAGCTGAGCACTTGGTCACACAATCAACAATTAGCACCAAATGAGGGCTCCCATCACATCAGCCTGGTCATGGATGTGCCAACGGAATCATCAGCACAGATCCAACACACTTGTATAGCAATGTTGCACTGACTACACGGATGAGTCCCTCCCCATTGATGCCCAAACCTGCATGTCCACTGGAGATGGCAACACGGTCAGGGAAGTAGACAAAAGCAACGATGGCAGGCACAACAGATGTGCAGGGGTGGAAGCCACAGATGTGAAATTGCCAATGTAAGTAGGAAACCCATTGCCAAATACTGAACACATGACACCCTCAGATGCTGCTATTGATGACATGGATACACCACATGATAGGACACATTCCCCCTGGACCACATGGGTTCCTGCACAGTAACACTTCATAATCATGAGACCAGATATCACCATCACTGCAGCAAGGGCATGGTTAGCTGCACCAACAACATGTACATCTGAAGCATGAGCACTAGAGAAAAGAAAGTTGCTTTATTCAGCATATGTGTTGAGGCCAAACGAAGTCCTGAAAAAAGAGCAAAGGCCAATGGCCAGTCCATTGTCAAAGTTCAAACAGGGTGACACTGGCAGATGTCACCCTACGCATGCCTGCACAATACCAGGGACAATCCACTAGGAGGGGCAACCGGGGGCAGGCCAGGCACCGCAGGGACAGGATCAGGGCTCACCAGGGGGAGTCAGGGAAGGGGTGGTGGGTGCTGGAGAGCCACTGACAACTGCAGTGGAGGTGTCTGACATGGTGTGTGCCGGCACAACTGGGGGGCATGACACAGATGTCGTGGGTGCCGGCACAACTGCAGTGGACCCTGCAGATGGGGTGGACAGGTCCGCCACTGCAGTGCCCAAGTCAGACAGGGCGGTAGTGGACTCCACTGCAGTGCCTACCTCCAGGGGAGGAGAATGGGGAACAGGCAAGGTGGGTTGGACAGAGGGGGAGGACACCCTCACCACATCAGTGGCACAGACAAGCGCAGCGGGGGTGTGGTGCTGGGAGAGCAAGTGGCAGGGGGAGAAGGCCGGAGCATCTTGGGGATGGTATATCTGTGGGTGGGGGAACCTGGGGCAGGGTGTGGTGGGGGCACCTGTGCAGTGGGGGCCTGAGGGATGGAGGACGGAGACCTTGTGCCTGAGCTGCAGGGCGGTGGCGGGGTCTTGCTCTTAGCACTCCGGGGGGACTTGCGGGTGGGGGCCTCAGTCCGTCTGCGCCTGGGGGAGGGTGTCCGGGGGCGAGGGGCACTCTGCTCCGTGTGGGTGGGCTTCCTCTTCCCCCGGGATGCTGGAGCAGCTTCATCGGTGGGGAAGAGGCCGAGGTCACAGAGGAAGAGCTGCTGTGACTTTGGGGTTGCAGGTGAGGCAAGGGAGGGTGCTTTGGAGGGAGAGGGAACTGAGGACTGTGCAGTGCATGTGGATGCGTGTGTGTGTTCCAGGGCCCCATCCCCTGTGAGTCTGGCTTCAGTCCCCTGAATGTGCTTGCGTGTGCGTTTTGTCATTGGCGTGTGTGTCAGTGTGCTGGATGTGTGTGTGCTGGTGTGTGCCAGTGTGTGTGTGCCTGGGATGGGTAAGGTGCTGGGGAGTGTGGATGGAGCAGAGGCAGGAGGGGTGAGGGACCGTTTGAGGAGGGACACTGCTGCCGTCAGGGAGGAGTCCATGGACCTATTGCCCCTCTGTAGGTCAGACATGCCCGATGAGATGCCCTCCATGAACGACACCAGCTGAGTCAACAGCGCGGTGTGCGCATGGAGGACACTCAGCATGGCTGTCTGCCCTACATGGAGCTGGCGAAGGAGGTACACAGACTCCTCACTCAGGGCAGCAGGGGACACAGGGGCAGGGGGTGCGGTGCCTGGCCCAAAGGAGACACGCTCCCGGACATGGGAGCCTCCACGGACCTGGGGAATGGGAGCCGATGGGAGGGCGGTGGTGGTGCTGGTGGTGGCGGGGACAGCAACACTAGCTGGGGTGTGGTGGCTGCTGACACCCGCCTCCACAAGGGAGTCATCCTCCGAGTTGCTCTGGTCCTCAGCTGAGGTGGATGCTGCTGAGGACTCCTCGGTGTGGCTCCCCTCGCCCTCCGTGCCACTGGGTCCCTCCGACCACTCCTCGGCTGCTGACCCAGTCTGGCTCTCCGGCTCCTCCTGGTCCGTGGAGCTGTCCCCTTCCGTGGCCGTGGATGTATCTGCAAACAATGGGGAAACAGACAGACATCAGTCACCTGCACATAACGCACACACCACTGTGAGCACAGCACATCCCAGAGCAAGCCCTGGCATCATTAGTTGTACATTGCTAAAAGTGCACTAATTGAACAGGAGAAGTCAATTGTCAGTCTGATGCCAAGCATGGCACTCACATCCCACATGGCCTTGCACCCATCTGTCTGGTGTCTGTTGGATTGCAACACCCCAGTGTTGACACATGCACCAAGTACACAGTAGTTGGACAGTGCAGAGGACACGGTGTGGACACATCACAGCTCTTGCCACTGAGTCAGTACAGGTTTACGGATGTAAGGGATGCCCAGAGTCAAATAGGAAATGCATGTGATGCATACCAGCGACAGACACCATGATGCACCCATGTCCTGATAGCCAGCGCCACTATGGTGTGCATGTAGCACATGTCACTCCCCTGCAGGATCACCAATCAGTAGACACATGCCATGGCGGAGGCATGACTGCAAAGTCATACATCACTGTCTCAGTGATGTATGACTTTGCAGCCAGACAACAACACTCTGCACTGTGTCACAATAGTAGGTCATGGGGAATGCAAGTCCTGGAGCTGCACAAGTGCACATGTACATCCCCCCCACAACACATCCTCTTAACCCTCATCTGTCCAGGTCATACCTATTGGACATATGGGAGACCTGTGACACTACCCTACATGTCAGAATACAGGCATTGTGTAAGCAATGGACCCACCCATGATGCCCACCACAGAGTCAGGGAAACAGATGCTGTCTCCCACCTTGAGTCAAGCAAACTGCAAGGACACAGTCCTAAGTGACAGAATTCCCTGCATGTAAGGGCCACACCTGGGTATCAGATGAGGAGTGGGCAGTGCACAATAGAGGGACATGGCTCCTGGACAACATGACTGCTGTACTGTGGCAGTTCAACCTGGCCCGAGGAGGGCACATAACATGTTAGACAGAGTACACAGTGCAGTCTTTGACTCACCCCCTCCTTGCTGCTCTCTGGCCTTCAGCTGCCCATCCAGGTCTGGAAAGACCACCGCCAGGATCCTGAGCATGTGGGGGGTCAGGGTCCGTGTTCCGCCCCTCCTGCGAGGAGGCGACAGCTTCAGCTGGACCCGTGCAATCCTCCGGGTCCAGCCCCGAAGGTCCTGCCACCTCTTTTGGCAGTTGCGGATCCGGCGCTGGTAGACCCCCACGGACCGGACAGCCCGGACGATGTCCTTCCAGATCTCATGCTTCCGATGGGCAGAAGCCTGTCAGGATGACAAAGTGATAAGGACATTACTACACATGCAACATATCCGTGCATGACACAGTTGCATATACATGTCGCAATCACAGGGGCACATGGTGTACCCAGGCAGTGCACGGCTGCCCATGGACAGTTTTCCAGAAGTCACTACATGGTATCATAGCATGGGGAGTAAAACCCTGTTCAGAAGCACTGTCACTGCACCATACCTGTCCAGTGCAAGTCACTACACACTATGGGGGGTGACAACTACTCAGTGAGCCTGCTAGCCAGTGGTGTGCTGACTCTCAGCCTTGCTAGTCAGACAAAATGCACATTCAGAAAGGCAGTGCACAGAACACTCACCTGCTCCCCTGGTGTCCCATACAGCTTGCTGTACTGTGGAAGTAGGCTGTCCAGCAGGGCCTGGTTCTCTTCAAGGCTGAAGGCTGGGGCTCTCTCCACAGTACGTGCCATTGCAGGGTCCAGAGGGGCAGAGACAGCAGCAGTGCAGTGGCAGATGTCGTCCTGGAGCATGTAGTGCAGGCAAGTGGGCTCTCAGGGGAACATGCAGCAATATATATGTGCTGGAGAGGCAGATACTGTCCCTTGTGTCCAAAGTGATAGGTCCAAGTCGTTTGCATCTTCTGAATCTGGCCAATCCATGGAATAGCAGCACCAAAACACGCCCACAGCATCCTTCAAATCTTCAACTTCATGACATACATTATTTTGCAACATTGTTGTGGGTGACCAACTGAATTTCCAGCAACCGACTCGTTCGAATATTCAAAAACGCGTCCGTTGCCAGGCAAGCCCATTGTCAATGGGTGCGCACCGATCGGTCCATTGCTGTTCAACGCGCACAGGGGTACAACGCGTACCCGCACACATTGAATGCAATGGGCCGGCCGGAGGCACCGATCGGTCCATTGCTGTTCAACGCGCACAGGGGTACAACGCGTACCCGCACACATTGAATGCAATGGGCCGGCCGGAGGCACCGATCGGTCCATTGCTGTTCAACGCGCACAGGGGTACAACGCGTACCCGCACACATTGAATGCAATGGGCCGGCCGGAGGCACCGATCGGTCCATTGCTGTTCAACGCGCACAGGGGTACAACGCGTACCCGCACACATTGAATGCAATGGGCCGGCCGGAGGCACCGATCGGTCCATTGCTGTTCAACGCGCACAGGGGTACAACGCGTACCCGCACACATTGAATGCAATGGGCCGGCCGGAGGCACCGATCGGTCCATTGCTGTTCAACGCGCACAGGGGTACAACGCGTACCCGCACACATTGAATGCAATGGGCCGGCCGGAGGCACCGATCGGTCCATTGCAGTACAACGCGCACAGGGGTACAACGCGTACCCGCACACATTGAATGCAATGGGCCGGCCGGAGGCACCGATCGGTCCATTGCTGTTCAACGCGCACAGGGGTACAACGCGTACCCGCACACATTGAATGCAATGGGCCGGCCGGAGGCACCGATCGGTCCATTGCTGTTCAACGCGCACAGGGGTACAACGCGTACCCGCACACATTGAATGCAATGGGCCGGCCGGAGGCACCGATCGGTCCATTGCTGTTCAACGCGCACAGGGGTACAACGCGTACCCGCACACATTGAATGCAATGGGCCGGCCGGAGGCACCGATCGGTCCATTGCAGTACAACGCATCACTGTACATGTGACTGGCATATGTCAGCATGCCTGTCTCAGATGGACATATGCCAGCCACAGATAGCTCCCAGGGAGTGAGGGGCACACCTACATCACGACAGCCTGTCCAAACCTTATCATAAGGCATGTAAGGCTGCATTTCCTATTGTGTGTATGTTGGTGTACATGTTGTCCTGTGGGTGTCACCTGTGGGCAGCCACCCCCAGGCTGTGCACGTGTTAATGGGGACAGGATCCTGGGTGTTACGTGTACGTGACCACTGTGATGTGCAACTGTTCATATCTGTGCATGTGCCATGGTCACATTTCACAGTGGTGTTTGTGTATGTCATGTCACATACCCCGTGAGTCCCATGTGGGACGGTATGTTTGAGCCAGGGTGTCCCAGTGGCACAATAGTGATGGCCCTCCACAGTCTTTGTGCATGTAGTGTTTACAATGTCTCTGATTTCATGTGCACAATGGGAGACAGTCTCCACATCCACGTTGTGTGTGCATGGACTCTGATGTTGTGCGTGTGTGTCACAGACGTCCATGGCTCTCCTGCCATGGCAAGTGTGGCCACTACCTGTGGGGGTCATGTTTGTTTTGTTGTGGTGTACACATGATACTCCAGGTGATGCCAGTGTCCATGTGGCATTACAGGGTCCCTGGGAATGTGCCTGTCGTTGAGCTGTGGTGCCTGGGGCACATCTGTCCTCACATGTCACTGGGGGGTGACTGTGACACAGCATCATGATATCCAATGGGCCAACCTGGGACAAATTGATGCCACCTGTAGGACCGTGTTGACAGATGTTGGCCATGTATGTACCATAAATGTCGTTCCGGTACTGCACACTTCATGTAGTTGTGCCTCATGATGATGTATGTTGGGATCTTGAGTGTGTTCAATGCCGCATATGTGGGGTGACTGACGATCTTGCTTACTTCTCCTCTGCACTGCAGGGCTCCTGCTGTCCATCGGCCATTCCCAGACCTGGCAACGATGGTGGAACGGGACAGCATCCGACGGTACCGCTTCACCAGGCAGCTGATTGAGGATTTGGCAGTGCAGTTGTCCCCACATTTGCAGCCTGGCCGGCCGTATCCTACAGCGCTGACCCCCAAGGTGAAGGTGATGGCAGCCCTACACTTCTTTGCCACCGGTACCTTCCAACATACTGTGGCGTCTGCTGGTGGGATGTCACAGACCATGTTCAGCCGTGTGCTCCGCGATGTTTTGGCGGCAATGTTGCTCTTCCTGAACCGGTACATCTATTTCCCTAGACTGCGACGACTCACTGACGTGAAGAGTGACTTTTATGCCCTGGGGAGGATGCCGCATGTCATTGGCTCCATTGATGGGACACATGTGGCTTTGGTACCACCACAGGCCCAGGAGCAGGCCTACAGGAACCGCAAGCACTACCACTCGGTCAATGCACTGGTGGTGTGTCTTGCAGACATGACCATCACACACGTGTGTGCCCGTTTCCCTGGTTCAGCACACGATGCCTTTGTGATGAGGAGTAGTCGCATCCCCAGGTTGATGGCACAGATGCAGAACCAGCGTGCCTGGCTTGTCGGTGTGTACTGACTTTGTGCCATTGTGTGTGATCTGATCTGTAGTATTCCGCCCACTTTTCCAAGTCAGCTGATGTGCACTTGTCTGTCCGTAGGTGACTCGGGATACCCCAACATGCCGTGGTTGCTGACACCCCTCAGGAACCCTGTGACACCTGCCCAGATGCGCTACAATGAGGCACATGGTCGGACCAGGAGAGTGATTGAGCGGACCTTTGGTCTCCTGAAGAGCCGCTTCCGCTGCCTGGACAAGACCGGAGGGTCCCTCCCATATGCCCCTGCGAAAGTGTGCAAGATTATCATCGTCTGCTGCATGCTTCACAACCTGGCAGTGCGGAAGGAGTTGCCTCTCATCCAGGATGACAATGACCAACATCCGCCACCTGTGGAGGATCCTGGCCTGGACCACGATGCCAGTGACGATGATGATGATGATGGTGATGGTGATGTCCGCACACAGCTCATCACCAACTTCTTTAGCTGAATGTGAGTATCCTGAGGTGTCATGTGAATGATGTGAGTTGGCATGATGTGTGGGTGGTGCTCTGGTGCTGTTGGAGTGTGTCCATGGGCTACTTGACAGGATGTGTGTTGCGATGTGTGGTGACAGGTGGGCTGTACTCCCCAACAGTGTTGACATGCTAACTTGGTTCTGGGTGGGTATCTTGTAACATGTATTGTGCATGAGTTTTGCTGTTCTGTCCTGTACTGCATTGCTTTTGACTGTGTGTCATTTCTGTCCTTCACAGGGTACTTTCAGATTCGTTTGGTGAACTGTGTCCACCGACGACGTGATTGCACATCCAGGCTGGTAGCTGTTGTGTCCCTACAGGTGATGTGCGCCACACCCATGGACTTCCTTCTGTCTACAGTTGTTGACTGTGTGCCCGCTACCAGGTGGGGTTACCTTGCATCTGTAGTGGTTACGGCATGTTGCTACTGTGTAATAAACCTGTGCTTCACTTAGTGATGTGCGTTGTCTGTGGTCACACATTTGACTGCCATTTGCTTACTGCACCTGTGGGCTACTTGACTACAACTGGGAATGGGTGTGGTGTCTGTGCATTGCACCGTCTTCCCTGGCAACATCAGTGTAGGCAATGAGTCAGATGGCCTAGGTGTGTATGTGTTGTGTAGCCCTGGTGGTGTGTCTCCCTCATATGTGTCACGTTGCCTGTACTCACATGCCTGTGTTGTCCTTGCTGTTGCAGTTCGCATACACTGTGTAATTTTGCAGTTCATCATCCCCATAACAGCACCCACGTTGGAATCACGACAGAGGCAAGTATGGTGTATTAGTGTGTTTATTGTGATAATAGTGCATAGGATGGATTGTGCTGTACATGAATCTTGCAATCCCAAGTTCCTAGATGAATAGAAAGTCCAGGTAGACAGGATCCCCAGTATCGGGGCCACTGTTGTCTGACACATTGTTCCAACTTATACTCCCCATGCAATGTGTGGGAGTAGTGTTGCCATCAACAGGGTGAACAGTCTGTGCACAAAGGCGAAAATCCAGAACAGGTTCAGGCTTCCTGGGAGTTGCGCTTGGCCATCAGCCTCTCACTTTCCCCTCCTCGGACGACCCCTCTTCTTGGGGGGGGCCCTCAAGTGCAGGCTGCTGCGGTGCAGGGGACTCTCCGCCAGAGTCCTCCTCCCTCCCTGTGGCAGTTGCAGTTTGTTCGGTACCAGATGTTGTTGGCACACAGGGAGGTGTGGACTGGTTGCTGTTCATCTGGCGGAGGCATTGTAAAATGTCCCTGTGCACCGCCGTCATCTCATGTAGTACATCCCACTTGGACTCCACGCGGGTCATGTGGGAGTCCACACGTGACATGTGGGAGTCCACACGTGACATGTGTGACTCCACTTGGGACATGTGGGAGTCCAAGTGGGCATGATGGGCAGCCTGCTGCTGTTTAATGTCTCTGAGGAGCCCCACTACCTGGCTGAGCTCTCCGGTGCTGGACTGGTACGCATCAGCTATGCGTACCAGTTGTGGGTCTTCATGCACACCAGCAACGTCTGCAAGCAGCGACCTCTGTCTCCCACCCCTCCCACCACCCCTGCTGACATGTGCAGTGTGTGCAGTTGCACGCACAGATAACCCTGGTCCACCTTGGGGGTTGGTGGTGGTGGTGGTGTCCATGGCCCCAGGTTGGTCCAGGGTCACTGCGCTGGTGTTGTTCCTTATTCTGTCCATGTCGGCAGGGATGGTATTCGTGGTGACAGTCGTTGGAGGGGTGGGTGCAGGGGGTGCAGCTGGTGGACCTGCTGGTGCTGCAGCTGGTGGTCCTGCTGGTGCAGCATGTTGACTTGCACCGGATGTGCCAGGTTGTTCTTCATCGTCCGAGGAGGACAGAGGCTGTACGACGCCAGTGAGCTCGGCATCCTCTTGAGCCTGGGACTGGGACTCCTCAGCGTCTGCTGCTGTGTCCCTATCATCACCTGTTTTTGGGAGACACAAACAATGTATGTCATGTTTCTGCAGGCATCAGTGGTTGACACACCTGACAGTTGTGACTGTGCCTCGGGGTGCGGGCCTGTACATTGTATTGTCCTAAGTTGTCACAGTCAGGGGTTGATATTGGTGTGGCACATTGTCCTGCATTATTTGGGCATTTCTATGTATTCTCTGGGGTGTGAACATGGTCTGCATTGATTGTGTTTGGTTGACAGCCAGACCTCCTTCCCACCCACCCACCCACCCAGTCAGTTATCCCACCATGGAACGTGCTTGCATTGCAGGGAGTGTAAGTTGTCTCTCAGGATGTCAGTCAGTGGTGTCCTGCTGTTTGTTGGTGCACAGTTGGCAGCAGGGCCTTGTGCTCCCCACAGCAGTAGCCAGTGTCAGCCATCTTGTGAGTCCTTCTCCACTCCCTGTGATGTGAGCATGGTTCAGGGTGGTGTTGATGGGACAGTTGTGGGGGTGAGCTATGTCTGTGACTACGTCTCCCATCATGCTATTGCCTCCACCCCCTTCCCAGCATGCCCATGCTTCCTTCCTTTTGACTCTGCTTCCCTGTGGGGTGGGCTGGCTGTGCTGACAGGATGGCTGGGAGTGTTGTCCTGGCAGTTGTTTGGCTAAGAGTCCCAAGAGTGTCCCTGTGCTTCACACAACATAACCCAGGGTGGTGGTGCTTTGTGGGATCTTGTGTTAGGATGGAGGGCATTGCATTCTACCAGGTGGGTACTGTGGAGTTTGTGTTGGGGGGGTGTGAGGGGAGGTGCTGGTGACTATAGTCAGTGCTGCAAGTCCCCCTTCCCACCCAGCCAGCCAGATATCCCACCATGGAACGTGCTTGCATTGCAGGGAGTGTAAGTTGTCTCTCAGGATGTCAGTCAGTGGTGTCCTGCTGTTTGTTGGTGCACAGTTGGCAGCAGGGCCTTGTGCTCCCCACAGCAGTAGCCAGTGTCAGCCATCTTGTGAGTCCTTCTCCACTCCCTGTGATGTGGGCATGGTTCAGGGTGGTGTTGATGGGACAGTTGTGGGGGGGCAATATGTGTGACTGCGACTCCCATGATGCTATTGGCTACACTGACTTGGCCAGCATACACAGAATTCCTTCCTTTGAGTGGTCTTCACTGTGTGTTGGTGTTGTTGTGGTGGCTACATGTGTGGATGTGTTTGTTAGTTCTATTTGTGCCACTGCCTAGCTGTAGTTGTGGTTGTGTTTGTACATGTGTTGGCACAGTTGGATGTGACTTTTTTGATGGCATGTGTTGTGTTTATCTGACTGACATACACATTTTGGGATGATTCTGTTCTAGTTGCTGTGTAATTGCTATGTGTGCATGGTTTGACTCTCCCCTTGACAGTGATGTGTGTGTTTTGTGGCAGTTTATTGTGTACATTTGTTGTGTACTCACCAGGCTCTGGGATGTTCTCTAGTCCATATACGCTCACTGGCGGAAGGATGGCCCGCACCTTCTCCTCCCAGGGCCTGAGGTATATTGGCTTGGCAGGAGGGCCACTGCCGGTCTGTTGGCTGTTGCTGTAGTCTATCTTCAGCAGGTCCCGTACCCTCCTGCGCACGTCATACCACCTGTTCTGGATGTCCGTCTTTGTGCGCCGACATGATGATTGTGCGTTCACCCTGTTGATGATCCTCTCCCACATCTTGGTTTTCTGCGACATGGGGGTCTGTTGGACCAGAGTGCCAAACAGCTGTGGCTCCACCCTGAGGATCTCGTCTACCAGGACTTCCAATTCACAATCTAGGAACTTGGGATTCTTCTTGGGGGGCATGGTGATGGGTGGTGATGGTGAGTGATGTGTGTGTTGGTGTGCAGGTGAGGGTGTGTGAGTGTGTGTTTTGCTGGGTGTATGTGAGGTAGGTATTTGTTGGTGTGCTGATGGTGTGTGGCTTGTGTGAGGGATGAGCTGTGGGTGTGTGGTTGCTTTCTCTTGGGTGCTGGCAGTGAAATGGCATTTGCAAAGGCTCATGGTAGTGATTTGTGTCCTTTATATAGGTGGAGTTGTGGGTGTGTCTTTGTTCTCTGTCCCCACCCCCCAGTATTTATTGGCTTGGTAATTGCTTGTTTGGCCTTTTTTGGTTGATTTTTCCTTTGTGCTGTTTGTGTATGTTGGAAACGTTCTTGTGACCGAGTCGGACCCTGCATTGGTCTCGTACGGTGTTTTCCGTTTCGTTCACGCTGTGTTTGTGCAGTTTTGTATGCTGCGTACGCGTCGGTCGCGGTGTATTGTATTGCTTCGGCTCGGTTTTGTATGCGTGTCGGTCGTACGGCTTGTCCTCCGTCCGACTCGGTCGTGTTTTTCGCGCCTTGCATCGTACTTTGCGGGTTGGAGTTGGCGGGTACGATTCGGTCGGATTTGTTCCGGGTGCGTGTCGGTCGGTTGGATTCGCGTGTTTTTCCGGCCGGATTGCTATTTTCCGAGCGGCTCGGTCGGTCGGCTTGGTTTCCTGACGTGTCGGTCGGATTTATCGCGGCTTGCATCGTACTTGGCGTGTCGGGCGCCACTGGTACGTGTCGGTCGGTATTTTTTCCGGATCCGAGTCGGTCGGTGCTTTTTCCGGCCCGAATCGGAATCGACCCCACAATCTTTAAATGGCGTGTTGTAACTTCTATGTGTGCTGCTTAATGCAGCACACATACAAATTGCAAAAAGTCATTTTTATTCAATGACTGTTTATGTGGAGGAAGAGACACTTTTCTGCACATAAACAATCAATGGTGTTTTGCTGTTTCCATGTGTGCTGCACAATGCAACACACATGGAAACAGCAAAAACTAGGAGAAATTAAACATTTCTCCTCATTTCGCCAGGTTAAGACCAAGTTTTCCCTGGTCTTAATTTTGGCGCTGCCTCCTATTTACGCCACACTTGTATATAGGGGGCAGTGTTAAAATCAATGGGTGCTGCGGTGGAACGCCCACTGCAATGCCCATTGCCCTCCCCTTTCATGCTGAGTATAGCATGAAAGGGTGCATTATTTACAAGGCAGCGTTAAGCCACATTAAGTGGCTTAACGCTGCCCTGTAAATAAGGCGAAGACCCTATCGCCACTAAAATGTCCTGAAAAGTGACGTTGTGGTGGTGATAGGGGTTTGTAAATATGCCCCAAAGTGTCCACCTGTACAGCAGCATCTAAATTTAGAGACCTGAAGTGGTAAGAACGCAAAGTGTGAGCAGGAGAGTAGAGATGGATCTTCCTCAAGAGATAGGTGGGACTCCTTCCTTTTAATGCCTTAAACGCCAGGCAGAGAGCCTTAAAAGTGCATCTTTGCCAAATAGGGATCACTGACAGAATATCGACCACCACAATATCGACTTACACAAATATCGGGACATAAATGCCGTTGTCAAAAATATCGATCTCCTATCTTTATAATGGTAAGTACAAAAAAATCGAAAAAGAAAATGTAAAAAATATCGATGTACAAAATATCTTTTTTATATGTATAAAAAAGATTGTAAAATAAATTAAATAATAAATTTCCCTTTAAAAAAATTATTTTGATGTATTTGTAAATTTTAACAATTATAAGTAATGAATTTAATTTAAAAAAATTAAACATACATATATAAAATGTAATATATATATATTTACTTAAAAACAATTAATAAATAATAATTTTAATTAATTTTAAAATGATATAAATATATAAAAAATTATAAATAAATATATATATATATACATACACCTGTAACATAAAAATTAATTTAAAAAATAATATAAATTAAAATATTAAAATATTTAATATTTTTTAAACCTACATTATGCACTACATTGAGTGCAACAGTAGAGAAAGTGTTGGAGAGCGGAGGGGTACAAATTACTATTCACACTACAGTGAGTGCAACAGTAGGGAAATTGTTGGATAGCGGAGAGGTAAAAATTACTATTCCCACTCCAGCGAATGCAACAGTAGGGAAAGTGTCTGATAGCGGGTAGGTAAAAAATACTATTCCCACTCCAGGAAATGCAACAGTAGGGAAAGTGTTGGATAGCGGATAGGTAAAAATTACTATTCCCACTCCAGCGAGTGCAACAGTAGGGAAAGTGTTGGATAGCGAAGGGTTAAAATTTACTATTCCAACTCCAGCGAGTGCAACAGTAGGGAAAGTGTTGGATAGCGGAGAGGTAAAAATTACTATTCCCACTCCAACTAGTGCAACAGTAGGGAAACTGTTGGATTGCATAGAGGATAAAATTACTATTCCCACTCCGGCGAGTGCAACAGTAGGGAAAGTTTTGGATAGCATAGGGGAAAAAATTACTATTCCCACTCCAACGAGTGCAACAGTAGGGAATATGTTGGATAGCGGAGGAGTAAAACTTACTATTCCCACTCCAGCTAGTGCAACAGTAGGGAACGTGTTGGATAGCGTAGGGGATTAAATTACTATTCCCACTCCAGCAAGTGTAACAGTAGGGAAAGTGTTGGATAGCGGAGGGGAAAAAATTACTATTCCCTTTCCAGTGAGTGCAACAGTAGGGAAAGTGTTGGATAGCGGAGGGGTATAAATTACTATTCCCACTCCAGTGAATGCAATAGTAGGGAAAGTGTTGGATAGCGGAGGGGAATAATTTACTATTCCCACTCCAACGAGTGCAACAGTAGGGAAAGTGTTGGATAGCGGAGGGGAACAAATTACTATTCCCACTCCAGCGAGTGTAACAGTAGGGAAAGTGTTGGATAGCAGAGGGGTAAAAATGACTATTTCTACTCCAACGAGTGCAACAGTAGGGAAAGTGTTGGATAGCGTAGGGGAAAATTACTATTCCCACTACAGCGAGTGCAACAGTAGGGAAAATGTTGGATAGCGGAGGGGAAAAAATTACTATTCCCACTCCTGCAAGAGCAACAGTAGAGAAAGTGTTGGATAGCAGAGGGGTAAAAATCACTATTCCCACTCCAACGAGTGCAACAGTAGGGAATATGTTGGATAGCGGAGGAGTAAAACATACTATTCCCACTCCAGCTAGTGCAAAAGTAGGGAAAGTGTTGGATAGCGGAGTGGATAAAATTACTATTCCCACTCCAGCAAGTGCAATAGTAGGGAAAGTGTTGGATAGCAGAGGGGAAAAAATTACTATTCCCACTCCAGCGAGTGCAATAGTAGGGAAAGTGTTGGATAGCGGAGAGGTATAAATTACTATTCCCACTCCTGCGAATGCAGCAGTAGGAAAAGTGTTGGATAGCGGAGGGGTAAAAATTACTATTCCCACTGAAGAAAATTCAAATTTAAAAAGAAACAAAATATCAACTACAATACAAAAAAATAATAAAAAACTAAAACCAAAACATATATAAAAATATAAAAAATTACAAAACATAGAAACATATTATAATGTTAAAAAAATCTAAAAATTACATACATAATTATTTTTGGAAAATTTCAAAATAATTTACAAACAAATACAAATTTTGTAACAGAAATTATTTATAATCAAAAACATTAATTATTACATAAATGTAGTATTTGTTTTCCGACCCTATAACACCACACAATTTACAACACACATCTAAACTTAAAAAAAAAGTGTACTACCATAATTAACACAATTAATTATCAATTAAACAAATATTATTAATTAAAAAAAACATTAAAACAGATCAAAATTAATGTACTAACCAAACGTTACCCCTATAGAACCAAAATACACAAGCAAAATAAATAAAAACTACCAAAAATATTTATCAAGTAATAAATGAATATTAATGATTAAGTATTGAGTAATTAATTTAAACTAAATTACTTTCCACCCTCTACCCCAATAAACACCACAACCCACACCTAAAAATAATTACACAATTTCCATAACTAATTCTACATTGATAGATTAATATCAATTAACCATAAATCATTAATTAATTTTAAAAAAATTACTTCCCACCATTTACCACTATAAACCCCACAACTCACACATCAAAATAATAATACACAACTGACATATTTAAATTTTAATTACCATTAATGAACAAATAATTAATTTATTTAAAATAAATTACCTCCCACCCTATTCCCCTGTAAACCTCACCACCCATTTCTAAAAACATGACACAATTAACTAACAATTAATTAATTAATTAATAACAATTAACAAGAAAATTATAAATAATTAATAATAAATTAATTCCCACAAATAACACTATAAAATAAAATTAAATAAATATTATATACAAAATATTAATAAATGTATTAAAATTAAATTACTTCCCACCCTACTCCCCTATCAACCCACAAACCGCTCCTAAAAAAATGACACAATTAACATATTTAACAATTAATTAATTAATAAAAATGGCCAGCCAATTAATAATTAATTAATAATAAATTAATTCCCACAATTAACACTATAAAATCTAAATTAAATAAATACTAATAAATAAAAATCATATTTAATTTATTATAATTAAATTACTTCCAACCCTATTCCCCTATAAACCCACAACCTGCTACGGAACTAAAACGCAAAATTGAATTAAAATAAAATTAATAACTACAAAAATTTAACACATATATTAAAAAACAAAAGCAATACTTAGACAAAAAAATAGAGCACATACATTTAAAATACATACTAAAATACATAACACCAACTAAAAAAACAATATTTTTAACAACTATGGGGTCGATTACGATGGCGGTCGGAAAAACATACCGACCGCCATGGTAGCGGCAAAAAACCGCCCGCATGGCCACCGGGAAAAACGCCGCACACATTACGATGAACCGCAACAATAATCCGTCCGCGGCGGCGGGAGACAACGAAAAACCGCCCGCACACGCCGGACCAGCTCAAAATCCGACCGCAACGGCCGGATACTCAGCGGAAAAGCCAAGAACCGCCGCCATGCACACGGAGTAACCGCCCGTGACATTATGACATCCCCGCTACCACCATGGTACCCACCTATGAATCCGACCGCATTGTGCGCGAACAGTGACGAATCCGATAGGCGGCGGAAGGGCCGCAGCATAGCCACCGCTGCTGAGGAACCGCTGCGGAGGAACCGCAAAAAAAATGGCGGACGTTGAAAAAAAAAGAAAAAAAAGAAACCAATGCACACTGAAGTAGACCTGTCCCAACACAAACCAAAAGTGCCCAATGACAACAGCCCCAGAAATTCAAAATAACCAATCACAGGACAACACACACAACACACCTGACAGCAACATACCAGCTTGCCACACCCCCATAGCCGAGCATAAAACCAGCCCCTCCTGACCACAATCCTTTGCTACACTCCACAACTGAAGGTCCCAATCCCAGAGAACAAAGGAGAGGCAAACCTGCACACAGCACCACCACAACACACACACCACCTACACCACCCACAACACCCACAACACCCACACAACTGCACCACAGAACATCTGCACAGCACACACCATGTGTTAGAAATGGGATCTCTGGTTGGCTAAGGCTTGCGCCAAAGCCAGGCAGAGACCACCACTCTAGTCAGGGCGAGGGAGTTACACACCCAAGATAACCCCTGCTCACCCCCTTGGTAGCTTGGCACGAGCAGTCAGGCCTATCCCGGAGGCAATGTGTAAAGCGTTTGCGCAGCACACTCACACAGCAGCAACACACTAGGCACACCACAAAAGGAACTCCACACAAGGTTATATAAAAAATAGCCTTTGTATTGTCATAAATACATTAGAAACATAACCACGTAATATACAGTGTGCCAACTGGCACTAGGCAATATTCACAGGGGACTATTTACACACGACAGGGCCAATGGGGCCACTGTCATAACCATCACAAATCACCAATTGTAAATGTAGCGCAAATAATAAATGTAGCGCACAACCAGTAATTACTGGTACAGTTAGGAACTAAGCCTGGGAACCTGCAATGTAAAACATAGGATGCATAAATCACCTTAGGCATAAAACGACATTAGGCCCAAACCTCCTTAGCATAAACACATTACGCAGTACAACCTCATAATCATACAAGTACATTAGAGGCATAAACACAGGGTGCGTAAATCAAAGTAGATGCAAATCACATTAGGGCCTGGCGCCCTATTAAACTCACAGCCCCCCCCCTGGTCAACTGGCCATCTCAAAAAGGGCTCAAATGCCCTATGTCCCCAGAGTCAGGGTGCTGCCTAGGCAGCAGGAGTCAAGGGTGCGCAATTGCGCAAGCCTAAACGTGGCAGCTGCCCACTACTTGCTGGGCAGCTGTAAACATGAGCCAGGGCACTCAATGGGCCCTCTGGAGTCCCCCTCAAGGACTCTGTAAATAAAGCTTTGCCCCCAACGTTGCAGCTGCCCGCTCTCTCTCGCGGTGCAGCTGGAGAATTAGGCTTGGCACCACTGTGCCTTCTGAGCCCCCACTGGGGCTCTACAACAATATGCCCCACGTCACAGCTGTCCACTGTCCGGCGGGGCAGCTGTGAAAATGACCACGGGCACTCACTGGCCTCTCCTGAGCCCCCCGCACCGGGACTCTGAAAAGAATCTGGCCCAAAAGAGAAGTAAACACTGGCACCAACTGTGCCTCAAGAGGTACGACCACAGGGGGGAAGGGCCCCGACAATGGGCCCCGACACGCCCCCCCCACCGGACTTAGCAACGCGGCCCCACTCACCGGGCTCCTTCGTTGTCTGCTCCGTTTCCCTTTGGTGCCGCCTCTGGCATCCGCACTGCTTTGTGGAGCCCCCTTCACTGGGGCTCCTCTGGCAATGACGCTGAGGCAGCGGGAGGGCACCGGCAGTGTGCGCAGGCAGCCCCACTCACCGGGCTGCTCTGGACGGCTCTAGGCGGCACACGGGGCTCTCCTCACTCACATGGGAGCCCCGCCTCGACCTCGCCTCGCCTCGCCTCACTTCACCCGGTCCCCCTTCTCGGGACCGGGACTTCGTTCTGGAGCCTGCGAGGCTCCCGGGCTGCTTCCGCCTCACGTCACGCGGCCCCGCCCCCGTCCAGGCAAGGCCGCCTGGCTTCCGGGTCGCGTCTGCAGCGGCCCGGCAACTTCTTTCCTGAATCGGGGCTGGCGGCGATCTCCTCGATACGGGGTAGGCTCCCGGTATTTTTAAATAAGGTCACTTGCGGGGTGGGCACCCGCCAGCACACAAGCGGGATGGGCACCCGCTCAATTAAATGAAAAGGACGCGGGGTGGGCTCCCGCAGGAAGCCAGCCACGCGGGGGAATCCCTACGCCGGGATTCCCTCGAAATGGATCGCAGCTCCACGCTGCAGGGAAAGCAGGCTCCTCTCCCCTGGGAGCAAAATGAAAGCGCTCGCAAGGCGCTAGGAGCCACAGCTCCAGAAGTGTCTCAATGAGGCCAAAAATAAAGGGTCCTTGGATCTGGGGACACCTCAGCAGCACAGCCAGGCAGGCCAGCACGCAGGGACCCCCAGGAAACAGCAGCTGGGTCCCGCGGCGGTTCCTCCTGGCAGAGTGTCCCCTGCAAGTCAGCACAACAGAGCAGAACTGAACATTTTCATGGGGTCACAGCCCCTTCTTTTATACACCTTTTCCTTTGTCTAAAGGTGCAGGGTTTAGGGAAAACCAGATGCAACTGGTTTGGGGGAGCTTTGGAGCACTTTGTTTTGCTCAGCTCCTCTCTCCTTTCACAGGACAGGCTAGGGACATCAGACGCACCACAGGGGGTGGAGCCAGCATTGTGGAGGGAAGGCACAGCCCTATTCAGGTCCCAGGTGCAACTCCTCCCTCCCATCTAGATGCAGATCTCTCTATTCAGCCCTGCGCTGACTCACCCTGCCCCTCCTGGAGCCACACACACCTCCCAGCCCCTGTCACTCACAAGCCAGACATGCAATTCACATCAGGCAGGCAGACACAGAGCACACATAAATGCCAACTTCTAAAAGTGGCATTTCTACACCAGTCATAATAAATCTGCACACACCATTGCGCAGTATTTATTCTCACGAGTTCGCACATACTAAACTCGCCCCTGCACTCCTCTCACACCAGGAATTACCATGGACACTCATATCCCCCATGCATTCCTGTGGGAGGGCAGGCCAATCTCACCACACGCACTCAGAGTGCGCCCGCACTTTACACTGGGACACAGTGCTAAAGTGCGCAGAGGCCTAAAACCACCAACACTACACAGAAAAAAGGCTAGGAGACAGGCAAAAAGTTTAGGGGTGAACCTGCCAAAAGGGCCAAGTCCAACACCATGGCACCACACAAAATGCCAAAATTCACTGATGCAGAGCTTGCAGTCATGGTAGATGAGATAATAAGAGTTGAACCACAACTCTATTGGCAACATGGTCCAACACACTCCATTAGCCACAAGAACCCAAATGTGGGTGAGGATAGTCAATAAGGTCAATGCAGTAGGGACCAACCCCCGCAACAAGCAGGAAATACAGAAGCGGTGGCATGACCTGAAGACCGTGGTGAAGAGGAAGAGGGCCAAGAACCGTCAGCTGGCTGACGGGACTGGTGGAGGCACTCCCATCCCACCCAAACCATACAGTCCGTGGGAGGAGAAGGTCCTTGGAATCCTACATCCAGAGA
>CAWUFW010028386.1:0-22055 GCA_963921515.1 Calotriton arnoldi | reverse complement strand
TACGATGGCGGGCGGAAGCACTACCGCCGTGCTGGCGGATGCAAAACCACCAGTTACCGCCGGCACGCAGCAGTCCACACGCCCGCCCAATTACGATGCGAAAAGCAGGCCAAACACCGCCGGCAAGCCAGCAACACCGTCCGCCATCAAAGTGCGCCCGCACACGTAGCGGCGCAGCACAACTGACACACACCGTCCGACGAAACACGTCCCGCCCGGCGCATAAATTACGATGCCGCAAACAAACGGCTCCCACGGCAAAGAGACACCGCACGTGAAAGAGAGGCGGAAACACGGACGCAGAGCACGGACAACGAAGAAGCGGCACCCCGGGCATGAATCCAGCACTGCAGGCCCTTCCCATGCTTCTGCTGATGCACCACCAAGGACGCAACGTACCGCGGAGACGCAGGTAGGCACACACACAACAAGTGCACGCAAACAGCGCACACAGTGCAAGGGCGGAAAAAGCGGACAACCCCCCACCAGCGCGTGCACACTACACATCCACCATTGCATCCACATATGACACACAGGCCAAATCCTAACATCGCGGAACACATGTGTACACACCACCTGGGACTAGGAACCAACCACCCCGTCACGGCCCCAAAGCGCCGATGACGCCGCCACACATGCGCACAACGCAGAGGCCAACCGCAGCGCCATGCATGCGTCGCACACAGACACAGGGACACAACCAAGCAGCACACACACCAGCCCCACCCCGAACGCACATGACACGTGACAGGCCTGCCACAGACATGTCCCCAACGCCCAATTCACGGACAACACCCAACGCCACACAACCGACGCACACATGTCAGTGAAGTCACGCAACAGCAGGACACACCCCAGTGTAACAAACATGGCGAAGCACACAGCGGCGGCAACACCAACTAGGAGAAGCAGGGCTCCCTTCGGGAAGAGGAACGCCAGTACCACACTGAAAAACCCATACCACCCTGCACATATGAACAAGACACATGAAACGGAACACCAAAGAGCCCGGTGACCGACAACAGGTGGCCCAAGAATTACATCCACACACAAGGCCCAACGCAGAGCGGAAAGGCAGGCTGCCGCCCACACAAGGGAGAGCAGACAGCACTGAATGACCTTCCATTCCAACACCGAAACCACAGCCCTACGACAGAAGCCGGTGAATACAGCCATTGTCCAAGAATAGACCAACACAGGCATGCCGAGGAGACCGACCACAGGGCAGATAGCGCATATCACAGAAGCACACAACGGACGGGGAAGAAAGAAGAAAACACTCCCCCATGTCGGCCACATGCAAGTTAATTGGAAGGAGTCACACAGCACTGACCTTGAACTGTCTGAGAAGCATGTGGGAAGAGGGCCCGTGTCCTCCAAACAAGCCAACAGAACACAAGTCCTGTCTCCCCACGACTACACAGAGCTCACAGCAACCCCGGAGTGTGCACATTGCAGACTGCACACACAGCCGGAGCACGCCACCACAACGCACCGCTGCGAAATGGCAACCGCAACACACCTACCCAACTACGCCGAAGAGCTCAAGCTGTACCAAACCAGCACGATACATACATTGGGATGCGATCTCCTGTCCCTGCTGAACGTAAGTTACCGACTGACTTACCGCATCACATTGTTCAGCTGCGTCATGCCCGTCTTCTACTGTCGGAGGTGTCCCTACCAGCATCCCGTCGAGATATGCCTCTCCAACCCGGCATGTCTGAAGGCGGACCTGCTACCACTACTCCTCCCTCTGGACGCACACGACAGGGCCTGCTCTGCCTATGGGGGCATGGCGTATGTGGCCAACATCGCACGCGCACTGAAATGGAACCACTGTGCCTCCACACGACGGATCATCGAGAACAGCTACATCGAATGTCACCCAGCATGCCCCATCATGGTCCTCCAAGGGACAACCTACGAACAACACCTTGACAGCCACCATCCGCTTCATTGGCTGGCAAACATGTACACCACCAATGACATGGAAGCCCTGCTGGACGGCATCGCATACCTGACAACCTGTAAATACGTCGGACCACAACGCAGGTTCCCCGAGTGACCTATGAAGTCCAACCCCGCACCCATGCTCAGCTTCCGCACGGACTGGCCAGTCACCACCACAACAGCCATACCAAACGACCGGCAACTGTAACCACACCATCAACGACATCGCCATGACATCGGATATGACCGGGACATGCACACTGTTCCCCATCACATCCAGGAACACCGCATGCATCGTGGGAGGCAGTGGCATGGGCTCTGTGCATCGCACCCACATGGACGGAACTGCACGAACAACCAGGACACGACATGGATCCAGCGCACATGGACACACACACCGCTCAGTGGACATGAATAGGTCGCCTGGAGTCTGTGGGTGCTGCACCCTCCCACCCCCGCCCCGGGAATCCCATACCAGGACCTTTGCATGGACGACAAGTGCATACAACAACAACACGACCCCAGTGACTGTGACATGTCCAGTAACCACCACAGTGCAACAACAAGTGGCACGCCGCTGCATGCACGCAAGCACATGCCCTGATGTCATCTCACATGCACGCGTGCATGAGGAACAACCGCAGCAAACCTGTCACATGGAACTGAGATGGACTGTGCCCATGATGCCGAGCGGTCTGGTAGGCTACATGTATACCGTCTGTGTCAAAGTCCGCAGCTCCGCAGCTATACGTAAATGTACATTAGCACAGCCTTGGCCAAGCAGATGTAACCCCACACCCTATCCCATTTGTAATCATGCTCAGTATATCCTCAATATGTATTCCGCTGCCAGTAGTGTCCACTATACTGCATCACAGAGGACAGAAGACTCAATATAATGTTTGAAACCAGAACTGTCTCCGCTGACTCATTTCACAAGTACGAATGAGAGAGGATGAGAGTATGTGAAGTACACGGCAGTCGTGACATGACCATGTAGTCCACTGGTATTGGATGTCAACGCAAATGAGTAGCACTACTGTGGAAGACACACATGTGTCGTGTGAAGTCGTATGGACGCAGTGCTCAGGTGGGTGGGTGCGACGGGTAGATGCGCACATGCCAAGTTGGAGCACGCCGTGTTGGGAGGGCTCATGAACAGTACACCACCGCTTCCCTGGGCATTGTGAGAGGACACCTGTCGGGGGGAGTGAACACGTGTGTGCACAGCAGCCGGGCACACGTACAAAGCGGTACCAGGCGCACCTCAGCCCACCCTCTGTGGACGAGCTGGATCCTGTTGTGCGCCCGCCATGCCCCTTGACAAGGCACACACAGCCCCAGTCGACCAGGTGTAACCCCAACATAGTCAATCCGCACAGGCGATACAGGGCACGGGATGGCAGTGGAGCATGGTGTGTGAGAGGTCTCCTCGCGCTCCTCCTGGTCATATCACGCAGGCAATAGAACCTCAACGTCCAGCATGGCAAAAAGTCAAATGGAAGTGTAGGGGGACGCACCACAGCACGAGCAGCACTGACGTCACGGGAGGTGGCTCGCACCATCCCATCCATTGCCCATCATACCAACCACGACACATGCCATTGCGACTAAGTGCAAGCGCGTGCGCCACCACCCCTGAGCCCTCCCCAGAGAGGCCAAAGAGTGAATGTGTGGGCCATCAGCCACAGACGGACGCGGCATGGCCGCAAGGGCAGCCACAGCCACTGGGTGTCGCAGGTGGCGGATCCGGAAGGCGAAGACTGTGATGCATAGTCCATGCAGGCCGGGTCTCCATTTGGGGCACCACGCAGGTGGACGGCGTCCCGCCACACATCATACCCTGAGACAGCCCACTCGTGCAACTGGACCCACACATACACTCCTTGCCCTCTCTGGTGCAAGCTTGGGGCTGCCTGTGCAAGCGCTAGCCTCGCAGGTGAGCATGCATATTGGGGGGCGAGGGGAGGACATGAGGGCTGGGGCGAAGATGACTGTATCACTGTCAGTTAGTACAAGGGATGACCCAGATGTGGAAAGGAAGAGACGTGTCCCGTGTGTACTGCAACTAGTCGCCAATCCAACTACCCCTCCATGTCCGGAATGTAAGCCCGCACCTAGGCCCGCCCATCCGCCACATCGAACATACCACCAGCACGACAACCTTCCCATTCGAAACACTGACTGGGGGTGGCGACCAGTGAACAATCATGTGTAGCCTACCCACGCGTACATGTGGGCCCTCCATGATCCATGTCACCTGCGGCAAAGACATGACATGCGCAATGAGGGAAGTGAGGAGAGCTGTCCGCCCCACGCGCAGAAGGTGCATCAGCTCCACAGACCCAGCAGCGAGTCCAGCAGGGGTCACATGTGCAGGGGCAGCTGTGCCTGGTGTGAAGGCACATGCATATAGACAGCACATCGACCAATGTGTAGTCTGCCCACATCCACAGTCCATCATCATGCGGACATAGGAATTGAACACAGGGCAACACATCTTAGCTGGTGCACCCACCGTGACCAACAATGCGCAATCATCGACGTACCCGCCCTGTGCATGGCCCCCCACCCAACGGAGGCACATCCAGTGCCACCATCCCACACACACAAGCCTTCCACGGAACATGCTGTGTCCAATGGTCAGTACAGAGTCAGCGCCCATCTGGTGGATCCTGAACAGGAGACACATGCACACACATGCCAGCTCCCACTATGTACGACTGCCACCTGGCACGTGCAATGTAACCTCTCACCTGTGACGTGTGACTGCAAGCACACAGCCGTCTTGGCATGGGGCTGTCAATGTGGACACCAGTCAATGTTTCGGGAGCTGTGATCCGTACAGTGCTGTACATAGGGTGCAGTGCTGACACCTACTACTGTCTCATATCCCCTCGTGCCACAGGTCCCACTTGTATTGGCCGCTCAGCCCGTGCCCACATCGTCGTCGTCGTGTGCCATACTCATCCAGCCTCGGAAGCAGTACCATGCTCAGCAGACACTCATGTTGCCGTGGCGTTGCCGCTTGACGAATATGCAGTCAGTCCCCATCAGCACGCCCCGCAAGTCATTGGGGCCTAGATCCCCATGTGCATGCACATGGCAGTGGTATGTCTCACTTGCCATTGCCATTGTTGGGAGACCTGTGTAAGTGTATTGTGGCCGTGCCGTCCCAGCTTGACAGCTGGGCTGTGGCTCATGTGCTTGCTCAGTCATGTCAGTGATGTGTATGCGAAATTGCTATGTGCCGTGTTGCTTTGACATGTGTCCTCTGCCATTTAACCCAGGCGGAGACCGAACATTGACCGCCCATACCAATTGCTGGCGGACATGGACGATACAGAGGTAATCAGGAAGTTTCGGCTGGACAGGCCAACTCTGCATCGACTGTGTGCCATGTTAGAGCCCCATCTCCGTCCCCGCAGGGTGTATCCGACTGCTGTCACCCCCACGGCTAAGGTGATGGCCGCCATGCATTTCTTCGCCACTGGGTCATTCCAGCACACAGTGGGCAGTGGAGGAGGGATGTCCCAGCCCATGTTCAGCAAGGTGCTGAGGGATGTACTGGCAGCCATGATGCTGTACCGGAACAGGTACATCAGATTCCCCAGGGCTCGTGAATTGGCGGCAGTGAAGGGTGCATTCTATGCCCTTGGCAGAATCCCACACGTCGTGGGAGCCATTGACTGCACTCATGTTGGCCTTGTTCCACCACAGGCCACTGAGCACCTGTACCGCAACAGGAAGCACACGCACTCCCTGAATGTGCAAGTGGTGTGCCTTGCGGACATGGTGATCACCCACGTGTGTGCAAAGTTTCCAGGCTCGGCCCATGACGCACACATAATGCGCAACAGCATCTTGCCACGACTGATGGCCAATCTGCAACAGGATCGTGGCTGTATTGTCGGTGAGTATGTGGAGTGGTGTAGCGTGCTGGTTGTGCGATGCTGTCCCCTGTCCAGTTGGAATAGCAACGGTTCTCTGTGTCCCTCACACCCAGGTGACTCTGCGTATCCGAATGGGGCATGGCTGCTCAGTCCATTGAGGAATCCTCGCACCCCAGCAGACGATCGATACAATGAGGCACATGGGAGGACCAGACGTGTGGTCGAGCGTACCTTTGGCCTCCTCAAGTCCAGGTTCAGGTGCCTGGACCGCACCGGGGGTGCACTGGCGTACTCCCCACAGAAGGTGTGCCAGATAGTGGTGGCGTGCTGCATGCTGCACAATCTGGCCATTCGGAAGCAGATCCCCCTCATTGTGGATGACGGAGATCAACCAGGGCCCCAGCCCGCAGACCAGGACAGCTCGAGTGAGGTGGACAGCGGAGAGGAGGAAGCTGGGAATGTGCGCCAGCAGCTCATCGCCCGCTACTTCACTTGACGGTGAGTGTCCATGTACGACGGATGATGTGTCTGTATCTATGCAGGTGTGTGTGTGCTGTGTCAGGGTGGCCGTATGTTCACTGCGTGCAGTGTGTCAACGCTCCATGGCCAGGGTAGTATGCCACTGTTGGTGGCTGTGGCATTGTGCCCTATTGCTCTGTGCGATGTGTGTACATTGCTTGTAGTTGTTGACATGTACTGTGTGATGGGTGTGTGACACACTCATTGAATGTGCTCCTGTTCTGTCTCCCACCCCTAGGTCCCTACAGGCCCTCCGGATTCCATTTCCATGCCACGCATCAGGTGCCTTTCCGCCCAAGGTGGCCGTTGTATTCCGTACAATAAAGACACAGGGCACAAACAGCAGTTAGTGAAAAAGGTGCATTTATTACAAACTGTGACATGTGATTGTGTGTAAGGTGATGACAAAAGTGGTGCGTGCAGTGACAATGAGCTGTCGGTCATGGCTGCGTGATGATCAGGGTGTACCCACTGGTTCTATGTCCATAGTCCAACACACACATGCCATCCAGATGGCTGTGTGGAGTGGGATCGTAGAGCAAGTCAATGCAGTGGCTGGTCAAGGAAGGCTGGCGGAAGGCTGGCTGGCTGCCTCACTTGCGACTGGAGCGTGCGAAGTCCTCCCGGGAGATCTGTTTCCTCTTCGGACGGCCCCTTCCACGTTTGGGAGGGGGTGTGTGGTGGCGACCTGCTGGTGGTGGGTGAGGTGTGCTCACTGGCTGTGGACGCAGGGGAAGTGGACACTGCTGCCCGAGCCTGCGCCCTAGCAGGTGGTGGCGGAGGTGGTGTTGCTGGCCTTGCCTGTGACCCCACCGCCACCACCAGCTGGCCCATGAGGTCCACGAGTTGGTCCATACGGGACACGAATTGGCCCATATGGGCGTCCATGGACCTCAGCACCCCCAGCACCTCCCGCGTGTCAGTAGCAGACCTGGCCCATTGTCCTTGGGCCTCTTCATAGGCCCCAAGGACTCTGGCCATTTGAGGCAGGGCATGGCTCCCAGGGGAGGCTGGCGTTTCCCTGACCCTGCTCCTCCTACCAGTCCTGCTGCCACCGGCCTGCCCACTAGCCACATTGCTCACCACGGTCCTCGCTGTGGCTCCCAGGGTGGATCCAGTCGGCCGGGCCACCACCTGCGCTGGGGCTGGTGCCAGCGAAGACGTGGTGGTGGTGGAGGCGGTGGTGGTCGGTGCGGCGATGGTGGCGGTTGCGGCAGTGGTAGTGGCCGCAATGACCGTGGGTGTGGCCGCAACGACAGTGGCAGCAGGGGACTGGGACTGTTCAGCATCCCTGGATGATGGGTTGGTGGGTAGGAGGGGTCCTGGGGAGCGGCTGGGCCCTGCCACGCCAGATGGGCCAGCTTGGTGGTCCGTGTCCGAAGAGGTGGACAGATCCTCCAGATCCGTGTGTCCTCGTTGGGGGCTTGTAGGCTGGCTGTGCTGGCTGCTGTCTCCATCCCCAGCGTCCAGCAGTTCGTCACCTGTGGAGAGAATGAGATTTGTTATTGTGTTGCACCTGGCGAAGTATGTATTAGTCGTCTGACATTGGCAGTTCGTGCAATCTCGTACATGGGTTTCCCGGAGGCGAGTGTGTGGCTGTGGCATCTGTAGGTGTGTGTGCTAGGCAATGGGACTGTGTGCTGTGCACATGTGGCATGGGACGGATTGGCCATGCCGATGGGTGTGTTGCTTTGCCCCTACTCATTGTGACTCTGGTGTATGCGGGCTCCTGGCCCATCCTGGGTCTGGTTTGTACTTTGCTTTTGGAGTTCAAATGGAACGCTTAGGAACGCATATGGCAACATGGGGGCCATGCCCCAGATTCGCATTTGGGAGGGTATATGCTTTTGGGGTACATGCTGTGAGCCATGGGTGCCGAACGTGACATGTGTTGTGGCAGCATGACAGTGCATGGTCTGAGGTGTGTGCATGCCTGACATGCCCTGCATATTTGCTGTCTGTTGTGGTTACTGGACATGGCATTGGACGCATCGTTATGAGTGAGTGATAGTTGTGTGCCAGCCAACGTATTGCAGTTGTCCCATCTCCTTGGTGTGCGTGCTGCCCTGTGCCATGTGCATCACTGCAGTGCTCGGGGGGGTGTGGCCCATGTTGTGTGTTGTTGCTCACAGTGTGTCGTGCGCTTAATTGACTTCTGGCACATGGTTGGTCATGGGCATGTGTCTTAGCGTGACTGCTGTATGTGTGGCAGCTGTGCGGATGACATGCCTTTCATGAGACTGGGGCTGACGGATGGGATGGATGGTATGTTGTATGTGCATGGTGTGTCTGTGTGTTTGATGGGTTCAGTGGTGTTCGTGTGCATTTCTGTTGTTCCGCTCTGTTGCGTCTAGTGTTGTTTGTCTTACATAGGCGTAGTTGTGGGGTGTGTGGTTGACAGGCAGTAGGGGCTACATGGACAGGACTTCAATGGTGTTTCGGTTGTGTGTGATGAGTTGCACAGTGGCTGCCGTGTGGGAC
Source organism: Calotriton arnoldi (assembly GCA_963921515.1). Classification (NCBI taxonomy): domain Eukaryota; kingdom Metazoa; phylum Chordata; class Amphibia; order Caudata; family Salamandridae; genus Calotriton; species Calotriton arnoldi. The sequence continues at coordinate 13,209 of CAWUFW010028386.1, read as the reverse complement.
TATATTCAGTGTGGCTTGTGCATGCAGACGTGGCTCCTTGGGTGTTGCTATGTCTGTGATGGGTCATGTGGGGTGTGAGTCTGCTGTTCATGTCCGTGTGCACATTGTTCACTTGTTCGTGACGGTGGGCGGTGCTGCGTGTTCGTGTGCTACGTGACATGTCCCATGTGTTGGTGGTGTTATGGTCCTCATGCCTCCAGTAATCCAGCCCTGTCCAGTTTCCCACCTGCAAGTTGTTCGTGCGTGCACTGTACTGGATGCCACATGGCTCTTAGCGGGGGGTGCTCCATGTTGCAGGTCTGTGGGGGTGGGGGGGTGTAGTGGGTCGTGGGGGTGGCTGTACACCCTCTGACACCGATTGCTGTGGACCGTGATGTCTGCCTTTCGGCTGTCGTTGTGCACTGCGGGGGCGGACCCGTGGGTGTGGGGTGCGGGGGATGCTCCTCCTTGCTGTGCTGTGGGACTGGGGCCTGGTGTGTGTTGTACTTGGGCTGTCCACCGTCCCACCCACTGCACTTTGTGTTCCTGCCACTTACCTGTTACTTGTCGGTTGGTGCAGCTGTGCCTGACACATGGGTGTGGGGAGTGCTCCACCTTGCTGGTCTGTGGGAGTGGGGGCCTGGTGGGTGTTGTACTTCAGCTGTCCACCGTCCGACCCACTGCACTTTGTGTTCCTGCCACTTACCTGTTACTTGTCGGTTGGTGCAGCTGTGGCGGACACATGGGTGTAGTGGGTGCTCGTTGTGGCGCTTCTGGCATATTTGGGGACCTGTTGGTGGTTACGTGGCTGGCTTAGTGTACACATGTCCCCACGCATCTTACAGTTGTTCGGTTTGGCCTGTGTGTGGTAGTGTCTGTTGCATGTGCGTGTGATGTGTTGTGTATTGTGTGCTGGACATGGGGGTGTTTGTCCCTGGGAGCTGTGGCATGGTGGTTGCGCATGTGTGTACATAGCGGTGTGCTGGTATACATTAGTTTGTACTTACCAGCCTCCACTCCTCTGCTAATCCGGCGAGGATCTCCGGATGTATTACGACTCGCACCTTCTCCTCCCACGCTTTGAAGGTCTTAAAGAGCGCGGGATTCCTCCGCCAGTGACGGCAGCCAGCTCTCTGTTTTTGCCCTCCTTCTTCTTGACCAGGCTCTTGACGTCATTCCAACGTTTGTTAATCTCGGTTCTGTTCCTGGGCAGGGTCCCGACTGCATTGACCTGGTCTACGATCCGGGTCCACATTCTGTTTCTGGTGGCTAGTGGTGTGTGCTGGACCATGTTCCCATAGATTTGTGGGTACACCTTGATGATCTCGTCGACCATGACCGTCAGCTCCATGGGCGTGAACTTGGGCATCCTTTGTGGTGCCATGGTGTTTGTGGTGCTGGTGCGGTGTGTGTTGTGTAATGTGCAGGGGGTTTGTGGTGCCGGTGTTTGGTGGTGGTGGTGGTGGTGGTGGTTGTGATGTGTGCGTTTCTGTGGTGTGCTGCTGTCCTTGCTGTGTCACTGTGTCCTCTCCTCTCCTCTCTGGTTTGCAATGTAGCAAGGGGTTGTGGTCTGTGGGAGTGCTGCTTTTGTACTCACCTATGTGGGTGTGTCCTCATGGTCTGTTGTTTTCAGGTGTGTTGTGTCTGGGGTTCTGGCCTTTGTATTTTTTGTTTGTCCGGGGGGTGTTTTCGGGATGTGTACTGTGCTTGTGTATTTGTGCGTGCCTTGCTGTGTGGACTTGTTGGCCATGTTGTGTGCTATTGGTTTTGTGTGCGGATGGTTTCTGTGCAGGTACGTGGGCGCCATGGCTTCTGCCGTGTCGATTCTCATCGGCGTTGTTTGCGCTGGCGGGCGGTATTTTTGTTGTTTTTCCGCGCTCATGGCGGTGCGATCGTAATTTCACGTGCGGTGTGTCGGCCGTGAGGGCGGGCGGTTTTGTGTTGTCGTGCGTGTTTCCGTCCGTGGCGGGCGGTTTGACTCCGACTCGGACGATGGCGGGCGGTATTTTGTATGATTTTTCCGCCGATGGCGGTTTTCAGTTTGTGTACTCATAATGGCGTGGTCGGTGTTCAGGCGGTGTGTGCGGGCGGATTTTTGCCGCTTCCATGCCTGGCGGATTTTTTTACGCCGGGTATCGTAATGTGCCCCTTATATATGTTTAATGTCCAGCACCGTCCCTGACTTAATTTTGACTGAAGTGGGAATAGTAATTTTATATGTTTAGTGTCCAGCACCTTCCCTGAGTTAATACTTACTGGAGTGGGAATAGTAATTTATATATGTTTAATATCCAGCACCTTCCCTGACTTAATTTTGACTGGAGTGGGAATAGTAATTTTATATGTTTAGTGTCCTGCATCTTCCATGAATTAATACTTACTGCAGTGGGAATAGTAATTGTTATATGTTTAGTGTCCAGCAACTTCTCTGAATTACTAATTAGTGCAGTGGGAATAGTAAATTTAATTTGTTCCATGTAAAGTAGTTTTTATTATTTAATGTATACTGTATTGGGAATAGTAAATTATATATGGTTAATGTTTTGTATGTTTTATTTCTAAATTTTAAGTGTAGTGGGAAGAGTAAATTATATATTGTTTAAGTTTACCACATTTAATGAATATTGTTTAAATGTATTGGGAATAGTTGGTGATGTTTGTTTGTGTAGAAATATATTTTTATAATTATTTATAATTAATATTAAATATTTATATAACAAATATGTTATTTGATGTGTATTTATTTATTTTATATAAAGAGTTGTAGGAAACTTACTGTATGTGTTTTTATATGTGAAGGAATATAAATGTATTTTATTATGTGTAGTGAAAATGAATTTGTCTTGTGTAAGTGATGTATAGTTTATAATTTTCTAGTAAAAAAACAAATGTTAATTAAAAAGGTACATTTATCAAATTAATATATTTAAGTAAAATATTTAATTATAAGATATACATATAAAAATAAATTAGACTTTTTTTATTTTCAATTTTTTTTATTTTTGTATAAGTAGATAGAAAGAGAAACAATTTTTTTATTTATTTATACAATGCAATAGACATTATTAAATATACATAAAATTTGTCAATTTTTATTGAAGGAACATAAATTATTTTACATACATTTATTCGTTAATAGAATTTTTAAGGGAAAAAAATGTTATGACATTATTTTACAACATTTGGAACATTGTAATATATGTATACAAATTATATAACCATTTTTGGTATATATATACAGAAAGTAAAGCATTGTATGTTTATTTATTATTTAATATTGTAACATTATAATGTTGTAGTAAATATTGTTTATCATTTACAAATAATTAGCACTTTATTACATGTAAATATATTTTTAATTAATATTATTAGTATATAAAATATTAATAATATTAATTATCACATTGTTGTAATTAATAAAAATTTATTTTTAAACAGGTAAGTTTTATTTAACAATTTTACAGAATTAATATGTATTTTTTATAATTTTTATCATTATAAAAAAACATATACAATTATAATAATAATAAATATATTTTATATCAATCAATCAATCAATCATGTCACTTATAAAGCGCACTACATACCCGCGAATACAAAGTATAATACATTATATAGTAATTTATAAATATACAGAAAATTGTGTACAACATAAGAAAAATATATGTGAAATTTATACTTTGATATAATGATTTTTTTTTACATTATTCCTTTTTTAAACTTTATTTAGGCAGCCATTTTAAGTTTACAGGCACTATTTTGTAACCGCGTACTGTTATTTTGGATCATTGAGGGTCGGAGAAGCTCGCGGTTGGAAGCTGCGTCACGTCGAGCAAGGTAAGGGAAATTTTACTTATTTTTCTAAGTTAATACTTATGTTTTAGTGTAGTTAGGACCTACATATTGTATTTATAGTTAGGTTATTACGTTTTTGGTGTGCTGTAGTTGTTAGTTATATTTTAGTGAGATGACGTGAGTTACTGTTTGAGGTGTAGTGTAGACGGATATTAATGTGAGTAAATATGTGTTGTTTTGTTGCTATAAATTCATTTTATTGTATTTAATCAATGTATTTGGGTGTATTTGTGTGGGTGGGTATGCTTTTAATCTTTTTTGCAAATTCATTTTAATCGAGTTTACGTTGGAGACAGAGACGCGTTTTTTTAATAAAAGAACTGTGTATTAGTTTGTTAAACTAATATTATTATCACAGTTTCTTTTAGTTTTCGGTATTTCCTGGAGCGTTTTTTATATTTTTGTATCTTTTTCGGGTTTTTGAGGGTTTACGTAATTTGGATTTCGGAACGATGGATTTGTATGGGACGTGTTGTATTTTCGCATTTTTTTGGGGCTTTTTTAAACTTTAACATGCATTAACACATAGGGGCCGATTCCGATCTCGGTCGGAGGCGCACCCAACACCATTCGGTCGGGAAAAAAGCCATGCGAAAGCCTGTTTCCCGACCGATCCGTACAGCACACCGAACAAGCAAGTACGATGCGCACAACAGCAAAGAATCCGGCCGAGCCGTACTCACCCAAACCAGGTCCTGTTCTCCGACCGAGGCGAATCCGGAAACGCCGAATCGAGTCGCACGGAAGGAAAATGCAGCCCCGTCCGGCCGGACAAGTACGATGCGCTTCCGTGACGCGCCGAACCCGTCGCTATGCACGGCACGTCAAAGCATCCGGGAGAGGCGCACATAAGCTCCGATTCGCGCCACAACACGATCCACGGCTCCGAGACGAACATGGCAGCGACGAGGACGAGGCGAAGCGACGAGGACGAGGCGAAGCGACGAGGACGAGGCGAAGCGACGAGGACGACGCGAAGCAATGAGAAGGACGAACGACACGAACCAACCATGAATCCCTTCGTCCCGATCATACCAATATTCTACATTTACTAACAGAACAGGCACGGACGCGTACGGCGCAGAAGGTAAGCCAGACACCAACCACAAAACACATACAACACGTACACGACACATCACACACACACACAGAGGGATGCAGAATATACTTACACCAGCAACAGCAGCACCATAGGGGCAGGATGCCCATCAACAATGCCACATATGCACACAGGGGCCTGAATGCGCACCACCACCCCTACCCAGGGGGGCAGGATGCCTACCACTACTACCACCCTCACCCAGGGGGGCAGGATGCCTACCACTACTACCACCCTCACCCAGGGGGGCTGGATGCCTACCACTACTACCACCCTCACCCAGGGGGGCAGGATGCCTACCACTACTACCACCCTCAGCCAGGGGGGCAGGATGCCTACCACCACTACCACCCTCACCCAGGGGGGCAGGATGCCTACCACTACTACCACCCTCACCCAGGGGGGCTGGATGCCTACCACTACTACCACCCTCACCCAGGGGGGCTGGATGCCTACCACCATCCTTAGCCAGGGGGCAGGATGCCTACCACCACTACCACCCTCACCCAGGGGGGCTGGATGCCTACCACTACTACCACCCTCACCCAGGGGGGGCTGGATGCCTACCACTACTACCACCCTCACCCAGGGGGGGCTGGATGCCTACCACCACCCTTAGCCAGGGGGGGCAGGATGCCTACCACCACTACCACCCTCACCCAGGGGGGGCAGGATGCCTACCACTACTACCACCCTCACCAAGGGGGGGCAGGATGCCTACCACTACTACCACCCTTAGCCAGGGGGCAGGATGCCTACCACCACTACCACCCTCACCCAGGGGGGTGCTGGATGCCTACCACTACTACCACCCTCACCCAGGGTGGGCTGGATGCCTACCACCACCCTTAGCCAGGGGGGGCAGGATGCCTACCACTACTACCACCCTCACCCAGGGGGGGCAGGATGCCTACCACTACTACCACCCTTAGCCAGGGGGGGCAGGATGCCTACCACTACTACCACCCTCACCCAGGGGGGGCAGGATGCCTACCACTACTACCACCCTCACCCAGGGGGGGCTGGATGCCTACCACCACCCTTAGCCAGGGGGGGCAGGATGCCTACCACTACTACCACCCTCACCCAGGGGGGGCAGGATGCCTACCACTACTACCACCCTTAGCCAGGGGGGCAGGATGCCTACCACTACTACCACCCTCACCCAGGGGGGGCTGGATGCCTACCACCACCCTTAGCCAGGGGGGGCAGGATGCCTACCACCACTACCACCCTCACCCAGGGGGGCAGGATGCCTACCACTACTACCACCCTTAGCCAGGGGGGCAGGATGCCTACCAGCACTACCACCCTCACCCAGGGGGCAGGATGCCCACCACTACTACCACCCTCACCCAGGGGGGCAGGATGCCTACCACCACTACCACCCTCACCCAGGGGGGCTGGATGCCTACCACTACTACCACCCTCACCCAGGGGGGGCAGGATGCCTACCACTACTACCACCCTCACCCATTGGGGGCTGGATGCCTACCACCACTACCACCCTCACCCAGGGGGGGCAGGATGCCTACCACTACTACCACCCTTAGCCAGGGGGGCAGGATGCCTACCACCACTACCACCCTCACCCAGGGGGGCAGGATGCCCACCACTACTACCACCCTCACCCAGGGGGGCTGGATGCCTACCACTACTACCACCCTCACCCAGGGGGGCTGGATGCCTACCACCACCCTTAGCCAGGGGGGCAGGATGCCTACCACCCCTACCACCCTCACCCAGGGGGGGCTGGATGCCTACCACTACTACCACCCTCACCCAGGGGGGCTGGATGCCTACCACTACTACCACCCTCACCCAGGGGGGCTGGATGCCTACCACCACCCTTAGCCAGGGGGGCAGGATGCCTACCACCACTACCACCCTCACCCAGGGGGCAGGATGCCCACCACTACTACCACCCTCACCCAGGGGGCAGGATGCCTACCACTACTACCACCCTTAGCCAGGGGGGCAGGATGCCTACCACCACTACCACCCTCACCCAGGGGGCTGGATGCCTACCACTACTACCACCCTCACCCAGGGGGCTGGATGCCTACCACCACCCTTAGCCAGGGGGGCAGGATGCCTACCACTACTACCACCCTCACCCAGGGGGGCAGGATGCCTACCACTACTACCACCCTTAGCCAGGGGGCAGGATGCCTACCACTACTACCACCCTCACCCAGGGGGCTGGGTGCCTACCACCACCCTTAGCCAGGGGGGCAGGATGCCTACCACCACTAACCACCCTCACCCAGGGGGGGCAGGATGCCTACCACTACTACCACCCTTAGCCAGGGGGGGCAGGATGCCTACCAGCACTACCACCCTCACCCAGGGGGGGGCAGGATGCCTACCACTACTACCACCCTCACCCAGGGGGGCAGGATGCCTACCACTACTACCACCCTCACCCAGGGGGGCAGGATGCCTACCACTACTACCACCCTTAGCCGGGGGGCAGGATGCCTACCACCACTACCACCCTCACCCAGGGGGGCAGGATGCCTACCACCACTACCACCCTCACCCAGGGGGGGCAGGATGCCTACCACTACTACCACCCTCACCCAGGGGGGGCTGGATGCCTACCACTACTACCACTCTTAGCCAGGGGGGGCAGGATGCCTACCACCACTACCACCCCCACCCATAGATTGGATAATGCATGACACAACCAGCACACCACAACCTAGGGAATGCAAGAAGAAGACATCCCCCCAACACCATGACAAGCGTGTGTAGACTGTGTCAAATGCCTACAACACCGAACATGACTTTGAACATACAATGTGATCCCCTAGCACATGTGCCACACAAATGTGTGTGGCACACACAACGCAAGCAGGCCATGACCATTGTGGCAATGGGGTCCAAACCCCCATCATCACAGTGACCAAAATGCAAGTGTGGGGTCCATAGCTGCAGCACATTTTGAACATTGTGGCAATGGGGTCCAAACCCCCATCATCACAGTGACCAAAATGCAAGTGTGGGGTCCATAGCTGCAGCACATTTTGAACATTGTGGCAATGGGGTCCAAACCCCATCATCACAGTGACCAAAAGGTAAGTGTTGACAAAGTAAGAGGTGCAACTGCCAAACTGCATGGATGATTCCTGGTCACAGAACAACAAACACATCAGTGGCAAAGTAGTGTATGTGTCCCATTGCAACATAAATTGGGGGAGCCAAATCCTGCAGTGCAAATAAGACATAACTTTGGCCATGTGCAGACAAACAACACCCATGGGGGCTGACACCGTCAACAATCATCAATGACACAATGACAGAAGTGACCATCAGAATGCAGACCCACATATTTGCACTAATGGGCACACACATGCAGATACCCTGTGGAGACTGCAGATGTGAGGTGAACAGATACCATACCATGGCAGCAATGGGACACACAATCAACAATTAGCACCAAATGAGGGCTCCCGTCCCATCAGCCTGGTCATGGAAGTGCCAACGGAATCATCAGCACAGATCCAACACACTTGTATTGCAATGTTGCACTGACAACACAGATGAGTCCTTCCCCATTGATGCCCAAACCTGCATGTTCACTGGAGATGGCCACACGGTCAGGGAAGTAGACGAATAGAACAATGGCAGGCACAACAGATGTGCAGGGGTGGAAGCCACAGATGTGAAATTGCCAATCTAAGTAGGAAATCCCATTGCCAAATACTGAACACATAACACCCTCAGATTTTTCTATGGATGACATGGATACACCACAGGATAGGACACATTCCCCCTGGACCACATGGGTTCCTGCACAGTAACACTTCATTATCATGAGACCAAATATCACCATCACTGCAGCAAGGGCATGGTTAGCATCATCAACATCATGTACATCAGAAGCAAAAGCACTAGAGAACAGAAAGTTGCTTTATTCAGCATATGTGGCATTAAAAGTAGAAGTCTGGTAGAACATAAACAAAGGCCAATGGCCAGTCCATCAACAAAGTCACAAGTGGGTGACAGTGGCAGATGCCACCCTACACATGCCTGCACAAAACCAGGGACAATCCACTAGGAGGGGCAACCGGGGGGTAGGCCAGGCACCGCAGGGACAGGATCAGGGCTCACCAGGAGGAAGCAGGGAAGGGGTGGTGGGTGCTGGAGAGCCACTGACAACTGCAGTGGAGGTGTCTGACATGGTGTGTGCCGGCACAACTGGGGGCATGGCTCAGATGTTGTGGGTGCCGGCACGACTGCAGTGGACCCTGCAGATGGAGTGGACAGGTCCGCCACTGCAGTGCCCAAGTCAGACAGGGTGGTAGTGGACTCCACTGCAGTGCCTACCACCAGGGGAGGAGAATGGGGAACAGGCAAGGTGGGCTGGACAGAGGGGGAGGACACCCTCACCACATCAGTGGCACAGACAAGCGCAGCGGGCGGTGTGGTGCCGGGAGAGCAAGTGGCAGGGGGAGAAGGCCGGAGCCTCTTGTGGATGGTATATCTGTGGGTGGGGGAACCTGGGGCAGGGTGTGGTGGGGGCATCTGTGGAGTGGGGGCCTGAGGGATGGAGGAAGGAGACCTGGTGCTTGAGCTGCAGGGCGGCGGCGGGGTCTTGCTCTTAGCACTCCGGGGGACTTGCGGGTGGGGGCCTCAGTCTGTCTGCGCCTGGGGGAGGGTGTCCGGGGGCGAGGGGCACTCTGCTCCGTGTGGGGGGCTTCCTCTTCCCCCTGGATGCTGGGGCAGCTGGATCGGATGGGAAGAGGCCGAGGTCACTGAGGAAGAGGCGCTGGGTCTTTGGGGTTGCAGGTGAGGCAAGGGAGGGTGCTTTGGAGAGAGAGGCAACTGAGGACTGCGCAGTGCCCGTGGATGCATGTGTGTGTACCAGGGCCCCATCCCCTGTGAGTCTGGTTTCAGTCCCCTGACTGTGCGTGCGTGTGCGTTTAGTTTGTGGCGTGTGTGTCTGTGTGCTGGACGTGTGTGTGCTGGTGTGTGCCTGTGCCGGTGTGTGTGTGCTTGGGACGGCTAAGGTGCTGGGGAGTGTGGATGGAGCAGAGGCAGGAGGGGTGAGGGACTGTCTGAGGAGGGACACTGCTGCCGTCAGGGAGGAGTCCATGGACCTGTTGCCCCTCTGTAGGTCAGACATGCCCGATGAGATGCCCTCCATGAACGACACCAGCTGAGTCAACAGTGCGGTGTGCGCATGGAGGACACTCAGCATGGCTGTCTGCCCTACATGGAGCTGGCGAAGGAGGTACACAGACTCCTCACTCAGGGCAGCAGGGGACACATGGGCAGGGGGGTGCGGTGCCTGGCCCAAAGGAGACACGCTCCCGAACATGGGAGCTCTCCACGGACCTGGGGAATGGGAGCCGATGGGAGGGCGGTGGTGGTGCTGGTGGTGGCGGGGACAGCAACACTAGCTGGGGTGTGGTGGCTGCTGACACCCGCCTCCACAAGGGAGTCATCCTCCGAGTTGCTCTGGTCCTCAGCTGAGGTGGATGGTGCTGAGGACTCCTCGGTGTGGCTCCCTTGCCCTCCGTGCCACTGGGTCCCTCCGACCACTCCTCGGCTGCTGACCCAGTCTGGCTCTCTGGCTCCTCCTGGTCCGTGGAGCTGTCCCCTTCCGTGGCCGTGGATGTATCTGCAAACAATGGGGAAACAGACAGACATCAGTCACCTGCACCAAACGCACACACCACTGTGAGCACAGCACATTACAGAGCAAGCCCTGGCATCATTATTTGTACATTGCTAAAAGTGCCCTAACTGAACAGGAGAAGCCAATTGTAAGTCTGATGCCAAGCATGGCACTCACATCCCACATGGCCTTGCACCCATCTGTCTGGTGTCTGTTGGATTGCAAAACCCCAGTGTGGACACATGCACCAAGTACACAGTAGTTGGACAGTGCAGAGGACACGGTGTGGCATGTGGACATGCACACATCACAGCTCTTGCCACTGAGTCAGTACAGGTTTCCGGATGAAAGGGATGCCCAGAGTCAAATAGGAAATGCATGTGATGCATACCAGCGACAGACACCATGATGCACCCATGTCCTGATAGCCAGCGCCACTATGGTGTGCATGTAGCACATGTCACTCCCCTGCAGGACCACCAATAAGTTGACACATGCCATGGCAGAGGCATGACTGCTAAGTCATACATCACTGTCTCAGTGATGTATGACTTGGCAGCCAGACAACAACACTATGCACTGTGTCACAATAGTAGGTCATGGGGAATGCAAGTCCTGGAGCTGCACAAGTGCACATGTACATCCCCCACACAACACATCATCTTAACCCTCATCTGTCCAGGTCACACCTATTGGACATATGGGAGACCTGTGACACTACCCTCTGAACCTGAGCCCCTCACAATTTGCTGTGAATGGGGAACAGCTGCCTGAACTTCACATTCGCATACCCCAGTCTGCACGGGCAGCTGATCAAACACCTATGTGACACACAAGTATCGTCTCCTATGGTCACATCTCCAGGGGCATGCTGAGCCCCTACCAAGAAACACCCCAGCAGTCCTGGCAACTAATCCACAGCACACTGACACAGAGGCAGACACCTGAGGGGTCAAATCACTGTGCACAATGTGTCAGCTGATACACGGGAGTGGGAGTACAGAGTGCATTGCATGGCCTGAGTAGGCATGACTGTCCTGCTCCACATGAATGAGGGATGTGCCCTGGACAGTGGATAGCTGGCTATGTATGTGTGACACACGTAATCTGCACACTCCTGGGTCCCAAACATTGTTCCCACCCTCTGCATGGGTGTGTGCCACATACCCCAGGCACATGTGGTGGCTCAGCTCAGCAAGTGGACCGCATATCAAAGCAACACGCAGATCACATGTCCAAACCCAGGCGTTGTGTGAACAATGGACCCACCCATGATGCCCACAACAGAGTTAGGGAAACAGATGCTGTCCCCCACCTTTAGTGAAGCAAACTGAAAGGACACAGTCCCAAGTGACACAATTCCCTGAATGTAAGGGCCACACCTGGGTATCAGATGACCAGTGGGCAGTGCACAATAGAGGGAGATGGCTCCTGGACAACATGACTGCTGCACTGTGGCAGTTGAACCAGGCCAGAGGAGGGCACAAAGCATGTAATACAGAGTTCACAGTGCAGTCTTTGACTCACCCCTCCTTGCTGCTGTCTGGACTTCATCTGCCCATCCAGGTCTGGAAACACCACCGCCAGGATCTGGAGCATGTGGGGGTCAGGGTCCGTGTTCCGCCCTCCTGCGAGGAGGCGACAGCTTCAGCTGGACCCGTGCAATCCTCCGGGTCCAGCCCCGAAGGTCCTGCCACCTCTTCTGGCAGTTGCGGATCCGGCGCTTGTAGACCCCCACGGACCGGACAGCCTGGACGATGTCCTTCCAGATTTCCTGCTTCCGATGGGCATTAACCTGTCAGGATGACAAAGTGAAAAGGCCATTACCACACATGCAACATATCCGTGCATGACACAGTTGTATATACATGTCTCAATCACAGGGGCACATGATGTACACAGGCAGTGCAAAGCTGACCATGGACTGTTTGCCAGACGTCACTACATGGTATCATTGCATGGGAAGTAAAACCATGTTCAAATGCACTGTCACTGCACCATACCTGTCCAGTGCAAGTCACTACACACTATGGGGTGACAACCACTCAGTGAGCCTGCTAGCCAGTGGCGTGCAGACTCTCAGCCTTGCTAGTCACACAAAATGCACATTCAGAAAGGCAGTGCACAGAACACTCACCTGCTCCCCTGGTGTCCCATACAGCTTGCTGTACTGTGGAAGTAGGCTGTCCAGCAGGGCCTGGTTCTCTTCAAGGCTGAAGGCTGGGGCTCTCTCCACAGTACGTGCCATTGCAGGGTCCAGAGGGGCAGAGACAGCAGCAGTGCAGTGGCAGATGTCGTCCTGGAGCATGTAGTGCAGGCAAGTGAGCTCTCAGGGGAACAGCCAGCAATATATATGTGCTGGAGAGGCAGATACTGTCCCTTGTGTCCAAAGTGATAGGTCCAAGTCATTTGCATCTTCTGAATCTGGCCAATCCATGGAATAGCAGCACCAAAACACGCCCACAGCATCCTTCAAATCTTCAACTTCATGACATACATGATTTTGCAACATTGTTGTGGGTGACCAACTGAATTTACAGCAACCGACTCGCTCGAAATTCGAAAACGCGTCCGCTGCTGGGCAAGCCCATTGTCAATGGGTGCGCACCGATCGGTCCATTGCGGTACAACGCGCACAGGGGTACAACGC
>CAWUFW010028385.1:0-22062 GCA_963921515.1 Calotriton arnoldi | reverse complement strand
GGTCATGCTGGGGATGGTGTTTCAGGGTTTAGGGCAGTGCAGTGGTGTTCGGGCAGTGTAGGGGGTCATGCAGGGGGTGGTGTTTCAGGGTTTAGGGCAGTGCAGTGGTGTTCGGGCAGTGTAGGGGTCGTGCTGGGGGTGGTGTTTCAGGGTTTAGGGCAGTGCAGTGGTGTTCAGGCAGTGTAGGGGGTCGTGCTGGGTGTGGTGTTTCAGGGTTTAGGGCAGTGCAGTGGTGTTCAGGCAGTGTGGGGGGTCGTGCTGAGGCTGGGGTTTCATGGTTTAGGGCAGTGCAGTGGTGTTCGGGCAGTGTAGGGGATCATGTTGGGGCTGGTGTTTCAGGGTTTTGGACAGAGCAGTGGTGTTCGGGCAGTGTAGGGGTCGTGCTAGGGGTGGTGTTTCAGGGTTTAGGGCAGTGCAGTGGTGTTCGGGCAGTGTAGGGGGTCGTGCTGGGGCTGGTGTTTCAGGGTTTAGGGCAGTGCAGTGGTGTTCGGGCAGTGTAGGGGGTCGTGCTGGGGGTGGTGTTTCAGGGTTTAGGGCAGTGCAGTGGTGTTCGGGCAGTGTAGGGGGTCGTGCTGGGGGTGGTGTTTCAGGGTTTAGGGCAGTGGTGTTCGGGCAGTGTAGGGGGTCGTGCTGGGGCTGGTGTTTCAGGGTTTAGGGTAGTGCAGTGGTGTTTGTGTAGTGTACGGGGTCATGTTTTAGGGTAGTGCAGTGGTGTTTGGGTAGTGTAGGGGGTCGTGCTGGGGTAGTGTTTTAGGGTTTAGGGTAGTGCAGTGGTGTTTGTGTAGTGTAGGGGGTCATGCTGGGGGTAGTGTTTTAGGGTTTAGGGCAGTGCAGTGGTGTTCGGGCAGTGTAGGGGGTCTTGCTGGGGGTGATGTTTCAGGGTTTAGGGCAGTGCAGTGGTGTTCGGGCAGTGTAGGGGGTCTTGCTGGGGGTAGTGTTTCAGGGTTTAGGGCAGTGCAGTGGTGTTCAGGCAGTGTAGGGGGTCGTGCTGGGGGTGGTGTTTCAGGGTTTAGGGCAGTGCAGTGGTGTTCGGGCAGTGTAGGGGGTCGTGAAGGGGGTGGTGTTTCAGGGTTTAGGGCAGTGCAGTGGTGTTCGGGCAGTGTAGGGGGTCATGCTAGGGGTGGTGTTTCAGGGTTTAGGGCAGTGCAGTGGTGTTCGGGCAGTGTAGGGGGTCGTGCAGGGGCTGGTGTTTCAGGGTTTAGGGCAGTGCAGTGGTGTTTGGGTAGTGTAGGGGGTCGTGCTGGGGTTCGTGCTGGGGTTCGTGTTTTAGGGTTTAGGGTAGTGCAGTGGTGTTTGTGTAGTGTAGGGGTCGTGCTGGGGTTAGTGTTTTAGGGTTTAGGGTAGTGTAGTGGTGTTTGTGTAGTGTAGGGGGTCGTGCTGGGGGTAGTGTTTTAGGTTTAGGGTCGTGCAGTGGTGTTTGTGTAGTGTAGGGGGTCGTGCAGGGGGTGGGGTTTCAGGGTTTAGGGCAGTGCAGTGGTGTTCGGGTAGTGTAGGGGGTCGTGCTGGGGGTGGTGTTTCAGGGTTTAGGGCAGTGGTGTTCGGGCAGTGTAGGGGGTCTTGCTGGGGGTGATGTTTCAGGGTTTAGGGCAGTGCAGTGGTGTTCGGGCAGTGTAGGGGTCTTGCTGGGGGTAGTGTTTCAGGGTTTATGGCAGTGCAGTGGTGTTCGGGCAGTGTAGGGGGTCGTGCTGGGGCAGGTGTTTCAGATTTAGGGCAGTGCAGTGGTGTTCGGGCAGTGTAGGGGGTCGTGCTGGGGCTGGTGTTTCAGGGTTTTGGGCAGAGCAGAGGTGTTTGGGCAGTGTAGGGGGTCGTGCTGGGGGTGGTGTTTCAGGGTTTAGGGCAGTGCAGTGGTGTTCGGGCAGTGTAGGGGTCTTGCTGGGGGTGGTTTTTCAGGGTTTAGGGCAGTGGTGTTCGGGCAGTGTAGGGGGTCTTGCTGGGGGTGAGGTTTCAGGGTTTAGGGCAGTGCAGTGGTGTTCGGGCAGTGTAGGGGTTCTTGCTGGGGGTAGTGTTTCAGGGTTTAGGGCAGTGCAGTGGTGTTCGTGTCCGGTAGGGGGTCGTGCTGGGGATGGTGTTTCAGGGTTTTGGGCAGTGCAGTGGTGCTCGGGCAGTGTAGGGGGTCGTGCTGGGGGTGGTGTTTCAGGGTTTAGGGCAGTGCAGTGGTGTTCGGGCAGTGTAGGGGGTCATGCTGGGGCTGGTGTTTCAAGGTTTAGGGCAGTGCAGTGGTGTTCGGGCAGTGTAGGGGATCGTGTTGGGGCTGGTGTTTCAGGGTTTTGGACAGAGCAGTGGTGTTCGGGCAGTGTAGGGGGTCGTGCTGGGGGTGGTGTTTCAGGGTTTAGGGCAGTGCAGTGGTGTTTGGGCAGTGTAGGGGTCGTGCTGGGGGTGGTGTTTCAGGGTTTAGGGCAGTGGTGTTCGGGCAGTGTAGGGGGTCTTGCTGGGGGTGATGTTTCAGGGTTTAGGGCAGTGCAGTGGTGTTCGGGCAGTGTAGGGGGTCTTGCTGGGGGTAGTGTTTCAGGGTTTAGGGCAGTGCAGTGGTGTTTGGGCAGTGTAGGGGGTCTTGCTGGGGTAGTGTCTCAGGGTGTATGGCAGTGCAGTGGTGTTCGGGCAGTGTAGGGGGTCGTGCTGGGGCTGGTGTTTCAGGTTTAGGGCAGTGCAGTGGTGTTCGGGCAGTGTAGGGGGTCGTGCTGGGGCTGGTGTTTCAGGGTTTAGGGGAGGGCAGTGGTGTTCGGGCAGTGTAGGGGGTCTTGCTGGGGGTGGTGTTTCAGGGTTTAGGGCAGTGGTGTTCGGGCAGTGTAGGGGGTCTTGCTGGGGGTGAGGTTTCAGGGTTTAGGGCAGTGCAGTGGTGTTCGGGCAGTGTAGGGGTTCTTGCTGGGGGTAGTGTTTCAGGGTTTAGGGCAGTGCAGTGGTTTTCGTGCAGTGTAGGGGGTCATGCTGGGGATGGTGTTTCAGGGTTTAGGGCAGTGCAGTGGTGTTCGGGCAGTGTAGGGGGTCATGCAGGGGGTGGTGTTTCAGGGTTTAGGGCAGTGCAGTGGTGTTCGGGCAGTGTAGGGGGTCGTGCTGGGGGTGGTGTTTCAGGGTTTAGGGCAGTGCAGTGGTGTTCAGGCAGTGTAGGGGGTCGTGCTGGGTGTGGTGTTTCAGGGTTTAGGGCAGTGCAGTGGTGTTCAGGCAGTGTGGGGGTCGTGCTGAGGCTGGGGTTTCATGGTTTAGGGCAGTGCAGTGGTGTTCGGGCAGTGTAGGGGATCATGTTGGGGCTGGTGTTTCAGGGTTTTGGACAGAGCAGTGGTGTTCGGGCAGTGTAGGGGGTCGTGCTAGGGGTGGTGTTTCAGGGTTTAGGGCAGTGCAGTGGTGTTCGGGCAGTGTAGGGGGTCGTGCTGGGGCTGGTGTTTCAGGGTTTAGGGCAGTGCAGTGGTGTTCGGGCAGTGTAGGGGTCGTGCTGGGGGTGGTGTTTCAGGGTTTAGGGCAGTGCAGTGGTGTTCGGGCAGTGTAGGGGGTCGTGCTGGGGGTGGTGTTTCAGGGTTTAGGGCAGTGGTGTTCGGGCAGTGTAGGGGGTCTTGCTGGGGGTGATGTTTCAGGGTTTAGGGCAGTGCAGTGGTGTTCGGGCAGTGTAGGGGTCTTGCTGGGGGTAGTGTTTCAGGGTTTAGGGCAGTGCAGTGGTGTTCGGGCAGTGTAGGGGGTCGTGCTGGGGGTGGTGTTTCAGGGTTTAGGGCAGTGCAGTGGTGTTCGGGCAGTGTAGGGGGTCGTGAAGGGGGCGGTGTTTCAGGGTATAGGGCAGTGCAGTGGTGTTCGGGCAGTGTAGGGGGTCGTGCTAGGGGTGGTGTTTCAGGGTTTAGGGCAGTGCAGTGGTGTCTCGGGCAGTATAGGGGGTCGTGCAGGGGCTGGTGTTTCAGGGTTTAGGGCAGTGCAGTGGTGTTCGGGCAGTGTAGGGGGTCGTGCTGGGGGTAGTGTTTTAGGATTTAGGTTAGTGCAGTGGTGTTTGGGTAGTGTAGGGGTCGTGCTGGAGGTAGTGTTTTAGGGTTTAGGGTAGTGCAGTGGTGTTTGTGTAGTGTAGGGGGTCGTGCTGGGTGTAGTGTTTTAGGGTTTAGGGTAGTGTAGTGGTGTTTATGTAGTGTAGGGGGTAGTGCTGGGGATAGTGTTTTAGGGTTTAGGGGAGTACAGTGGTGTTTGTGTAGTGTAGGGGGTCGTGCAGGGGGTGGTGTTTCAGGGTTTAGGGCAGTGCAGTGGTGTTCGGGCAGTGTAGGGGTTCTTGCTGGGGGTAGTGTTTCAGGGTTTAGGGCAGTGCAGTGGTGTTCGTGCCCGGTAGGGGGTCGTGCTGGGGATGGTGTTTCAGGGTTTAGGGCAGTGCAGTAGTGTTCGAGCAGTGTAGGGGGTCGTGCAGGGGGTGGTGTTTCAGGGTTTAGGGCAGTGCAGTGGTGTTCGGGCAGTGTAGGGGGTCATGCTGGGGGTGGTGTTTCAGGGTTTAGGGCAGTGCAGTGGTGTTCGGGCAGTGTAGGGGGTCATGCTGGGGGTGGTGTTTCAGGGTTTAGGGCAGTGCAGTGGTGTTCAGGCAGTGTAGGGGGTAGTGCTGGGTGTGGTGTTTCAGGGTTTAGGGCAGTGCAGTGGTGTTCAGGCAGTGTAGGGGGTCGTGCTGAGGCTGGTGTTTCATGGTTTAGGGCAGTGCAGTGGTGTTCGGGCAGTGTCGGGGGTCGTGCTGGGGCTGGTGTTTCAGGGTTTAGGGCAGTGCAGTGGTGTTCGGGCAGTGTAGGCGGTCGTGCTGGGGCTGGTGTTTCAGGGATTAGGGCAGTGCAGTGGTGTTTGTGCAGTGTAGGGGGTCGTGCTGGGGCTCGTGTTTCAGGGTTTTGGGCAGTGCAGTGGTGCTCGGGCAGTGTAGGGGGTCGTGCTGGGGGTGGTGTTTCAGGGTTTAGGGCAGTGCAGTGGTGTTCGGGCAGTGTAGGGGGTCGTGCTGGGGCTGGTGTTTCAAGGTTTAGGGCAGTGCAGTGGTGTTCGGGCAGTGTAGGGGATCGTGTTGGGGCTGGTGTTTCAGGGTTTTGGACAGAGCAGTGGTGTTCGGGCAGTGTAGGGGGTCGTGCTGGGTGTGGTGTTTCAGGGTTTAGGGCAGTGCAGTGGTGTTCGGGCAGTGTAGGGGGTCGTGCTGGGGGTGGTGTTTCAGGGTTTAGGGCAGTGCAGTGGTGTTTGGGCAGTGTAGGGGGTCGTGCTGGGGGTGGTGTTTCAGGGTTTAGGGCAGTGGTGTTCGGGCAGTGTAGGGGGTCTTGCTGGGGGTGATGTTTCAGGGTTTAGGGCAGTGCAGTGGTGTTCGGGCAGTGTAGGGGGTCTTGCTGGGGGTAGTGTTTCAGGGTATAGGGCAGTGCAGTGGTGTTCGGGCAGTGTAGGGGTCGTGGCTGGGGGTGGTGTTTCAGGGTTTAGGGCAGTGCAGTGGTGTTCGGGCAGTGTAGGGGGTCGTGAAGGGGTGGTGTTTCAGGGTTTAGGGCAGTGCAGTGGTGTTCGGGCAGTGTAGGGGTCGTGCTAGGGGTGGTGTTTCAGGGTTTAGGGCAGTGCAGTGTTGTTCGGGCAGTGTAGGGGTCTTGCTGGGGGTAGTGTTTCAGGGTTTAGGGCAGTGCAGTGGTGTTCGGGCAGTGTAGGGGGTCGTGCTGGGGGTAGTGTTTTAGGGTTTAGGGTAGTGCAGTGGTGCTTGTGTAGTGTAGGGGTCGTGCTGGGGGTAGTGTTTTAGGGTTCAGGGTAGTGCAGTGGTGTTTGTGTAGTGTAGGGGTCATGTTTTAGGGTAATACAGTGGTGTTTGGGTAGTGTAGGGGTCGTGCTGGGGGTAGTGTTTTAGGATTTAGGTTAGTGCAGTGGTGTTTGGGTAGTGTAGGGGTCGTGCTGGGGGTAGTGTTTTAGGGTTTAGGGTAGTGCAGTGGTGTTTGTGTAGTGTAGGGGGTCGTGCTGGGGGTAGTGTTTTAGGGTTTAGGGTAGTGCAGTGGTGTTTGTGTAGTGTAGGGGGTCATGCTGGGGGTAGTGTTTTAGGGTTTAGGGCAGTGTAGTGGTGTTCGGGCAGTGTAGGGGGTCTTGCTGGGGTTGATGTTTCAGGGTTTAGGGCAGTGCAGTGGTGTTCGGGCAGTGTAGGGGGTCTTGCTGGGGGTAGTGTTTCAGGGTTTAGGGCAGCGTAGTGGTGTTCGGGCAGTGTAGGGGGTCGTGCTGGGGGTGGTGTTTCAGGGTTTAGGGCAGTGCAGTGGTGTTCGGGCAGTGTAGGGGGTCGTGAAGGGGTGGTGTTTCAGGGTTTAGGGCAGTGCAGTGGTGTTCGGGCAGTGTAGGGGGTCGTGCTAGGGGTGGTGTTTCAGGGTTTAGGGCAGTGCAGTGGTGTTCGGGCAGTGTAGGGGGTCGTGCAGGGGCTGGTGTTTCAGGGTTTAGGGCAGTGCAGTGGTGTTCGGGCAGTGTAGGGGGTCGTGCTGGGGGTAGTGTTTTAGGATTTAGGTTAGTGCAGTGGTGTTTGGGTAGTGTAGGGGTCGTGATGGGGGTCGTGCTGGGGGTAGTGTTTTAGGGTTTAGGGTAGTGCAGTGGTGTTTGTGTAGTGTAGGGGGTCGTGCTGGGGGTAGTGTTTTAGGGTTTAGGGTAGTGTAGTGGTGTTTGTGTAGTATAGGGGGTCGTGCTGGGGGTAGTGTTTTAGGGTTTAGGGTAGTGCAGTGGTGTTTGTGTAGTGTAGGGGTCGTGCAGGTGTGTTTCAGGGTTTAGGGCAGTGCAGTGGTGTTCGGGCAGTGTAGGGGGTCGTGCTGGGGTGGTGTTTCAGGGTTTAGGGCAGTGGTGTTCGGGCAGTGTAGGGGGTCTTGCTGGGGGTGATGTTTCAGGGTTTAGGGCAGTGCAGTGGTGTTCGGGCAGTGTAGGGGGTCTTGCTGGGGGTAGTGTTTCAGGGTTTATGGCAGTGCAGTGGTGTTCGGGCAGTGTAGGGGGTCGTGCTGGGGCTGGTGTTTCAGGGTTAGGGCAGTGCAGTGGTGTTCTGGCAGTGTAGGGGGTCGTGCTGGGGCTGGTGTTTCAGGGTTTTGGGCAGAGCAGTGGTGTTCGGGCAGTGTAGGGGGTCGTGCTGGCGGTGGTGTTTCAGGGTTTAGGGCAGTGCAGTGGTGTTCGGGCAGTGTAGGGGGTCTTGCTGGGGGTGGTGTTTCAGGGTTTAGGGCAGTGGTGTTCGGGCAGTGTAGGGGGTCTTGCTGGGGGTGAGGTTTCAGGGTTTAGGGCAGTGCAGTGGTGTTCGGGCAGTGTAGGGGTTCTTGCTGGGGGTAGTGTTTCAGGGTTTAGGGCAGTCCAGTGGTGTTCGTGCCCGGTAGGGGGTCTTGCTGGGGATGGTGTTTCAGGGTTTTGGGCAGTGCAGTGGTGCTCGGGCAGTGTAGGGGGTCGTGCTGGGGGTGGTGTTTCAGGGTTTAGGGCATGTGCAGTGGTGTTCGGGCAGTGTAGGGGTCGTGAAGGGGGTGGCGTTTCAGGGTTTAGGGCAGTGCAGTGGTGTTCGGGCAGTGTAGGGGGTCGTGCTAGGGGTGGTGTTTCAGGGTTTAGGGCAGTGCAGTGTTGTTCGGGCAGTGTAGGGGGTCGTGCAGGGGCTGGTGTTTCAGGGTTTAGGGCAGTGCAGTGGTGTTCGGGCAGTGTAGGGGGTCGTGCTGGGGGTAGTGTTTTAGGGTTTAGGGTAGTGCAGTGGTGCTTGTGTAGTGTAGGGGGTCGTGCTGGGGGTAGGGTTTTAGGGTTTAGGGTAGTGCAGTGGTGTTTTTGTAGTGTATGGGGTCATGTTTTAGGGTAATACAGTGGTGTTTGGGTAGTGTAGGGGGTCGTGCTGGGGGTAGTGTTTTAGGATTTAGGTTAGTGCAGTGGTGTTTGGGTAGTGTAGGGGGTCGTGCTGGGGTCGTGCTGGGGGTAGTGTTTTAGGGTTTAGGGTAGTGCAGGGGTGTTTGTGTAGTGTAGGGGGTCGTGCTGGGGGCAGTGTTTTATTGTTTAGGGTAGTGTAGTGGTGTTTGTGTAGTGTAGGGTGTCGTGCTGGGGGTAGTGTTTTAGGGTTTAGGGTAGTGCAGTGGTGTTTGTGTAGTATAGGGGGTCATGTTTTAGGGTAGTGCAGTGGTGTTTGGGTAGTGTAGGGGGTCGTGCTGGGGTAGTGTTTTAGGATTTAGGTTAGTGCAGTGGTGTTTGGGTAGTGTAGGGGGTCGTGCTGGGGGTAGTGTTTTAGGGTTTAGGGTAGTGCAGTGGTGTTCGGGCAGTGTAGGGGGTCATGCTGGGGCTGGTGTTTCAGGGTTTAGGGCAGTGCAGTGGTGTTCGGGCAGTGTAGGGGGTCGTGCTGGGGCTGGTGTTTCAGGGTTTAGGGCAGTGCAGTGGTGTTCGGGCAGTGTAGGGGGTCGTGCTGGGGTGGTGTTTCAGGGCTTAGGGCAGTGCAGTGGTGTTCGGGCAGTGTAGGGTGGCGTGCTGAGGGGTGGTGTTTCAGGGTTTAAGCCAGTGCAGTGGTGTTCGGGCAGTGTAGGGGGTCATGCAGGGGGTGGTGTTTCAGGGTTTAGGGCAGTGCAGTGGTGTTCGGGCAGTGTAGGGGTCGTGCTGGGGGTAGTGTTTCAGGGTTTAGGGCAGTGCAGTGGTGTTCGGGCAGTATAGGGGGTCGTGCTGGGGGTGGTGTTTCAGGGTTTAGGGCAGTGCAGTGGTGTTCGGGCAGTGTAGGGGGTCGTGCTGGGGCTAGTGTTTCAGGGTTTAGGGCAGAGCAATGGTGTTCAGGCAGTGTAGGGGGTTGTGCTGGAGGTGGTGTTTCAGGGTTTAGGGCAGTGCAGTGGTGTTTGGGCAGTGTAGGGGGTCTTGCTGGGGGTGGTGTTTCAGGGTTTAGGGCAGGGGTGTTCAGGGAGTGTAGGGGGTCTTGCTGGGGGTGATGTTTCAGGGTTTAGGGCAGTGCAGTGGTGTTCGGGCAGTGTAGGGGGTCTTGCTGGAGCTGGTGTTTCAGAGTCTAGGGCAGTGCAGTGGTGTTCGGGCAGTGTAGGGGTCTTGCTGGGGCTGGTGTTTCAGGGTTTAGGGCAGTGCAGTGGTGTTCGGGCAGTGTAGGGGGTTGTGCTGGAGGTGGTGTTTCAGGGTTTAGGGCAGTGCAGTGGTGTTTTTGGGCAGTGTAGGGGGTCTTGCTGGGGGTGGTGTTTCAGGGTTTAGGGCAGGGGTGTTCAGGCAGTGTAGGGGGTCTTGCTGGGGGTGATGTTTCAGGGTTTAGGGCAGTGCAGTGGTGTTCGGGCAGTGTAGGGGGTCATGCTGGGGCTGGTGTTTCAAGGTTTAGGGCAGTGCAGTCGTGTTCGGGCAGTGTAGGGGTCGTGCTGGGGCTGGTGTTTCAGGGTTTTGGACAGAGCAGTGGTGTTCGGGCAGTGTAGGGGGTCGTGCTGGGGGTGGTGTTTCAGGGTTTAGGGCAGTGCAGTGGTGTTCGGGCAGTGTAGGGGGTTGTGCTGGGGGTGGTGTTTCAGGGTTTAGGGCAGTGGTGTTCGGGCAGTGTAGGGGGTCTTGCTGGGGGTGATGTTTCAGGGTTTAGGGCAGTGCAGTGGTGTTCGGGCAGTGTAGGGGGTCTTGCTGGGGGTAGTGTTTCAGGGTTTAGGGCAGTGCAGTGGTGTTCGGGCAGATTAGGGGTCGTGCTGGGGGTGGTGTTTCAGGGTTTAGGGCAGTGCAGTGGTGTTCGGGCAATGTAGGGGGTCGTGAAGGGGGTGGTGTTTCAGGGTTTAGGGCAGTGCAGTGGTGTTCGGGCAGTGTAGGGGGTCGTGCTAGGGGTGGTGTTTCAGGGTTTAGGGCAGTGCAGTGGTGTTCGGGCAGTGTAGGGGTCATGCAGGGGCTGGTGTTTCAGGGTTTAGGGCAGTGCAGTGGTGTTTGTGTAGTATAGGGGGTCATGCTGGGGGTAGTGTTTTAGGGTTTAGGGTAGTGCAGTGGTGTTTGTGTAGTGTAGGGGTCTTGTTGGGGGTAGTGTTTTAGGGTTTAGGGTAGTGCAGTGGTGTTTGTGTAGTGTAGGGGGTCATGTTTTAGGGTAGTGCAGTGGTGTTTGGGTAGTGTAGGGGTCGTGCTGGGGGTAGTGTTTTAGGATTTAGGTTAGTGCAGTGGTGTTTGGGTAGTGTAGGGGGTCGTGCTGGGGGTTATTGTTTTAGGGTTTAGGGTAG
The DNA here is from genome assembly GCA_963921515.1 of Calotriton arnoldi. Lineage (NCBI taxonomy): Eukaryota > Metazoa > Chordata > Amphibia > Caudata > Salamandridae > Calotriton > Calotriton arnoldi. The sequence goes on along the minus strand of CAWUFW010028385.1, from coordinate 11,974 downwards.
TGCAGTGGTGTTTGTGTAGTGTAGGGGGTCATGCTGGGGGTAGTGTTTTAGGGTTTAGGATAGTGCAGTGGTGCTTGTGTAGTGTAGGGGGTCGTGCTGGGGGTAGTGTTTTTGGGTTTAGGGTAGTGCAGTGGTGTTTTTGTAGTGTAGGGGGTCATGTTTTAAGATGCAACGCTCCAATACCTGACCAGTCTGCACTACATAAAACTGCAAAAACTAAAATTAAAAAGTGTTTTGCACACTTTTGTCATTGGGCTATATGTGGGCTACATCTGGGTAATATTTGTGCTACATTTGGGCTCTTTTTTCACTGGTGGCCATCTTGGAAGACTTCTTTGTTATGAAGTTTCCTAATTTCCTCATTTACTGCAGTCTCCTCAGTAGGAAATGCTTTCAGTTTTTTACTTTGATTCCATCAAGAAGGCATTCAGATGTGTCTCACATTTGCCATAAATTCAGAATGTTAGCACTCTAGTTGCTCATTAGATCACTGTAGTAAAGCTACTGCTCACCAGCGAGTTAACTGGAAGCCTGCTGCTGGTATTGAAAGTGATTGTTTCAGTCTGCATGTCAGAATTTTCTAATGAAATAGAAGAGGATTTGAGATCTCACTTAAAAACATGCCCTAATTTTTCTTTCTGCAGCACTAACCATAATTTCTATTTCAAAAAGAACCCCTCATTTTGTTCCTTTTTAAATTAAATGTTTTAAGTGTTACCGGTTTATTCCAATCAAGATGGCTTCAGGTGTGCCATACTTTTGTCATAAGTAAGGCTGTTAGCGCTCTAGTTGTTCTTTAGAACACTCTGGGAAGCTGCAGTAGAACACAAAGGCATCAACTGGCAGGCTGCTCCTGTTGAAATATAACAGGAAGATATTTGAGATCACACTTGAAACATGTCCTAATTTTTCTTTCTACAGCACTAACCATAATTTCTATGACAAAATGGACCCCATCATTTTGTTCCTTTTTAAATTAAATGTTTTAAGTGTTACCAGTTTATTCCAATCAAGATGGCTTCAGGTGTGCCATACTTTTGTCATAAGTAAGGGTGTTAGCACTCTAGTTGTTCTTTAGAGCACTCTTCAGTAGAACACAAAGGAATCAACTGACAGTCTCTGCCCTTGTTGGATGTACATGTTTTACTGAGAATGTCAGACTTCATTCTCACATGACTGAGAAAGATAATGTGAATTTACAGAAAATATGCTCTCATTTTAGCTTCTGGAGCACCTTCCAAAACTGTATGGGACAAGCATGTGAAAATAGTTTTCTCTCAAACATGATTCATAATATCCCAGCAGAAGGTTTTTCATAGGGTAAAATCACCTTAGAACACACCACAATTCCTGAAATTAGTATGGTACCATCAACAAATGAATTTTAATGTAACTAAAGTCTGTTATCACCCTTTATAGTTCTCCTTTTGGTAACCCTCAAAATCTTTGATTCACTACAATGCATTTCAATGGGGTACTATCATTTATATTGGTCCCAAGATGGCTGGCAGCAATTCCAGGAGGAAGTGCTGACAGCCAATCAGATCTCACGATGACATGTGTGGTTAGGCTCCGCCCAGATATATATGTGATTTTACTTTTGATTTTCTCATGAACTACTGAACGGATTTACACCATTTAAGCAAAAGGCACGACACTGAACCAAGGGCTACCTCTTTGCCAAATTTGGTGTAATTCCGTTCAGCAGTTCGGGCTGTAGCTGCGACTAAAGGTTCCTATGTAAAAATGAATGGGGAAAACACATTTTGGGACCCTCCTTTTTTCTCGGCACCCGCTTGACGAATCACCCCGAGACTTTCAGGATAGGAGCGGCCGGAGCGCCCCAACAAGTTGGAAACTTTCTCGAAGATTCATCAACCGGCGCCAACGTTATTTCAAATAGAATGTTGCGGATTTCCTATGGAAAATAGGTCCTAACTATAACTAGTGATCAAGGCCACTGCGTTGGCCGAAACGCGTAATGACCGCTTTGCACCGTCAAAAACTTTAACAAATAAATACAATATTTTTACAAGCAGAATCAGCCTATTGGAGTGTCCGTTTTCGTCGTGGTGCCTGCATGCACCTATGAGCGTTTTTTGATATATATATATATATATATATATATATATATTTATTTATAGGTTACAGGGATGTTATATGTCATGAGTGGTGTAAAATGTGCGGTCATAATAGTGCATTGTAGTGCGTAAGTTATGGTTAGCATCAGGTAACTATAACTGCTGAATTTCAATGGTTTCGTACGAGTGAAATCTAAGATTAACTATAACGTCCCTGTAACATTTGGATTTTTCTGTGAATTTCTATGTTATTTTAAATTCAATTTCCTAACTACAATGTCCCTGTAACTTTTGTTTTTTTCAGTGAATTTCGATGGTTTTTTAACTAGTAGTCACGTTTGCAGAGTGGTGGAGAAAGGGTTGAGGCCTCCGACCAGCTCTCAGCAATCGCACTGTGTGGGACTTACTGGAGATAACAGGAGGGGTTCTTGGCCCCCAAAGACCCTCAGCAACCAAGGGGACTTCATCCCCCACCAAGTAGTTCACAAGGAGGCGTGTTTGCACAGTGGTGGAGCAATGGGGCAGGGCCTCTTTCGATCTCTCAGCAATCCCGCTGTGAAGGACTTACTGGAGGTAACAGGAGGGGTTCTTGGCATCCAAGAACCCTCAGCATCCAAGAGGACTTTATCCCCCAACCAGTAGTGCACCAGGAGGTGCATTTGCAGAGTGATGGAGAAAGGGGCGGGTCCTCCCACAAGCTCTCAACAATCCTGCTTTGTAGGACTTACTAGAGGTAACAGGAGGGGTTCTTGCCCCCCAAGGACCCTCAGTATCTAAGGGGACTTCATCCCCCAAAGAGTAGTGCACCAGGAGGTGCATTTGCAGAGTGGTGGAGAAAAGGGCTGGACCTCCGACCTGCTCTCAACAATAGCACTGTGTGGGACTTACTGGAGGTAACAGGAGGGGTTCCTGGCCACCAAAGACCCTCAGCAACCAAGGGGACTTCATCCCCCAACAAGTTGTGCACCAGGAGGCCCCTTTACAGAGTGGCTGAGAAAGGGGGCAGGGCCTCTGAAGACTTCCCACGGGGCTAGCCTTTTTTTCTATTTTTTTATTAGGGGAGGCGGGCCATGCGGCCCCACTACTCAAGCTGATTTCGGCACTGGAGACCCTAACCCCCAGGGACCAGCCTTTTTAATAATTATATATATATTAGGGGAGGGGGGCCACAGCCTACCTCCCCAGGCCGATTTAAGCCCTGGGGATCCCATTCCCCATAGCCCTGCCATTTAGAAATGGTGGAGGGAGGCTATTTTGGCCCAGGGGACCCCATCCTCCCGGGGTCTGGCCATTTCTCCTGGGTGCTCCCAGGGCACCCAGTCTGCATTGGGACTGTGGGGGGAGCCTCAAGGCCCCCATGGTCCCTGCCGACTCCCTGCCTCCTGCGTGAGCCAATATTGCTTTCAGACACAGGGAGCTGCTAAACATGCAGCGCCCTGTGTCTGAAAGCAGTTAGCATTTTCACTGCTCTCGCTTGCTGGAAGAAGAGTGTTTGCTGTGGTTTGGTAGGAGCGGTTGAAGCTCCCGCCAAGCCACAGCAAACAGCTATGTCCCGGTGGTGGGCACCCCATGACATAGCAGGAGTTGGCCCCAGCAGTCCCAAAGGCCATCTATGGCTCCAGGAGGGGGGGTTGTGTGCCCCTCTCTTTTGTTGTAGTAGGGCCTGCCATGAAGAGGTGGCAGTCCCTGGGGCTGAGAACGGCCCGGGAGGGAGGTCACGTGGCCACCCTACCATTTTAAAAAATAGAATTTTGGCCCGGGGAGGTGGTGGTGCCTGGGGCCTGGGGGGGTCACTGAAGCCCCCACATTACACGTTAAATAGCCCGTGGAGGTGGTGGTCCCCAAGGAGACCCCGACTCATTTTGCTATATCTCCGGGGAGGTTGCAGTTCCAAAGGCACAGGAGGGTTTGCAAAACCTACCATTTGTTTTCACAATTTATGGCTGCATACCCCTGAGACCTGGTCTACCTGGGGGCTTCATAATAGACAAGCGCAGGAGCCCACGTTTTTTTTTTTGGGCGGGAGCGGTGGCACCAGCGTGGCCCCTGCCAAAATGCTTTTAAAATATATTTTTTGCCCTCACGGGGTCACTCTGGGACCCCTCCCCAAGAGAATTAGGGGGTCAGGGTATTCCTACCCTGTCCCCTTCTCTCTTTTTTCACAGTTTTTTTTGGGACTCGACTGAAGCCAAGTCCCAAGATGGCTGCCAACGCATTGTGATTTGAAGTGTTGGCAGCCAATCAGATTTGAGCACGGGGACTGTCGGATTCTCGAAGGATCTGTGTCCTTATATATGCAAATTTGAATTTCTTTTAATAACTCCACAAGTCCTGAACGGATTTACACCAAATAACAAAAAGGCACTTTCCTAGACCAATAGCTATTTTTCTGCTAAATTTGGTGTAATTCTGTTCAGCAGTTTGGGCTGTAGCTGTGTCTAAAGTTTCTTGTGGAAATTAGCATGGAGAAAAAGCGTTTTGCGCCCCCCCCTTTTTCTCAATCCCCGCTTGATGGATCACCCCGAAATTTTCAAGACAGCCGGTGAAGTGAGCATCAAACTAGTCTTGAAAATTTCAGGAAGATTCGTCAAACGATGCCAAAGTTATTGGCAACTAAAAAACGCTCTTCCAATGGAAACTACACCCTACCTATAACTACCTACTGGCAACACTAATGAATGTTCCTTGAAATTAATGAGGACACTGATCATTCATGCGGAAAGGAAATTGGAGGCCACACTCTTGAAAATCAAAAATTTGGAAGAAGAACTGGATAAACTCCAAAATAATGAGGAAAAGAAGGAACTAATGGAGACTATGGAGAAGAAAATCAGCAAACATGAGGCAGACATAGAGAAAAGAAAGGCCAACAAATTCAACCGGGACCGGATTGACTATGCAAATGGCCGGATCTACACGTTTGCGAGGAAATATGATTCCCTCAGAAATAGAGCAGCAATGGATAGATGTCTAGGTTATGAAACGACGGGGACAGTCGATAGCTCAGACTTAAGCTCAACAGAAGATGAAGCAAGCACTTCGAAATTGAATTTTTGTGGGGAGATGAGGCTGGCACAAATGGTGACTCGACAATGAGGAAGAGGAAGGGGCACGCCATGGACAAGGGGACAAAGCAAACTCCAACCCAAAGGGACAGGAGGCGGAGCAAAATCCAAAAAAGGAGGAGAAAAGAAAAAGCCAAAATAAAGAGAAAAATGATGCAGAACCTAGTAAAGAAAGATCTGGTAATCAATATCTCCAGTATTACCTTGACCGCAGACCAAATAAGTCTATTAAATAAAGGATTAAGTTATTGCCCAAAATATTACATGGATATTCCTAATTTTAGAATTGATTTATATAAGTTTTGTCGCAAAGTAAAATTGAAAAAATACTATGAGGACAAGCTATCAAACCCACAGATATTAAACAAACCATCTGCTGCTATTTCCTCCTTAAATCAAAAAGATCTTACCACCTTAAGAACATTAAGAATCTTAGGGAATACCACGACAGAAACAAATACAAGAAAGCGAAAGGGGGGTATTGGTTATCACAGGGTGTGGATTGGCGCTTGCCCAATATGGCCTTTCGTTTGAAAACGGAGACGAGCAGTTCACCTAGCGTACTCGCTGGAGTGATTTGTGGCGGATGGTGCCACGCTATTTTCTGTCTATCCAAAGGAGACGCATGAGCGCGTTAGTTGGACTAACACAATTGAGGATCAAAAATTTCATAATAACGACAATAGAACCAGAATTGTATTCCTGTATATGAGATTTAATCGACTGCGAAAAGAGAGTCCATGTACCACTGTGAATATTAGGACCTGCTGGGTCGGAATTATCACCAGCTGGAAGGTCCAAAGAGTGATTAAGTAATTTTGAGCCCTGAAGAAGTCTAGGGTTAATACCCAAAGACGAAACACGTGTTGGCTGGCTTGTGAAGCAACACAACATTAAACCTACACCTGAAGCAAGAACACTTTGTCTTCATTTTCTACTTTCTGTATTATAATTATTTCATGCGTGTGCACAGGGTTTGATGTTAGAAACAAATACAACAATGGATATAGGAATAGATGATGATCTGTCACTATGCCAGGAAGAAGGCATAGCAACCAATAGGGGTGGAGAAAGTGGATTGAAATCCCAAACAAAGTTCTGCTCGCAACTCCCTCCTGGGAACAAAGTGGATCTCTTCCATGAAATAGTGGTAGAGGAAGTAAATAAACTATCAGGATGCAAAATCAAACAAAATAAAAGGAGAACATGGAACTTAACGTTGGGTGAACAAAAAGCCCTTAAAGAACTAAGAGACAATCCAAGTATCATCATAAAAGCCTCAGATAAAGGCGGGAACATTGTTGCACAAAACCTGGAACAATATGTCACAGAGGCAGAAAGGCAGTTAGGAAACAGAGAACACTATGAAAGATTGGAGAAAAATCCAATGGAAATATGGACAAAAGAGTACCATTTGCAGCTACAAACATGGAAAGAGAGGGGACTCATCAACTTTGATGAATATATGTACCTAAAGGTGGATTATCCGGTAGTACCAACAATTTATTTTCTCCCCAAGGTGCATAAATCCATCGTCAACCCACCAGGGAGACCCATAGTTAGCTCTTTAGGATCCCTTTTTGAAAAGACATCTCATTACATTGATACCTTCCTGATTGAGTATGTGACCTCCCTTCCCTCACATCTAAAAGATACAACGGACTTCATCAAAAAGTTACAACACACAAGATGGAATGCCAATTTGACCATGGTCACTATAGATGTAACATCTTTATACACATCTATTCACCATCAAGATGGCCTCTCTGCGGTTAGAAAAACCTTGGAATCAAGATCTTTGAGTCTCCTGGAACATTCAGACATGCTTCTAACTATGTTGAGATGTTGTTTGACTCATAACATTTTTCTCTTCAAAGGACAGCTGTATCACCAAAAACAGGGCACGGCAATGGGGACATCAATAGCCCCCACATACGCTAATCTATTTATGGCAGTCTGGGAGTTGGAGGTGTTGGATGGTAAATATGGATAAAATATTCTGACATGGACAAGATTTATAGACGATCTTTTTATAATATGGAAAGGCGAAACAGTTGAACTTGAAATATTCCTCCAAACGCTAAACAACAATAAATACAATCTGGCCTTCACATCCACATACAGCAAAAATCAAGTAATCTTCCTGGATGTGGAAGTCTTTGTCAAAGATCAACAATTCTGCACAAGGATGCATCGGAAACCAACTGCCAGTAATAGTATCCTTCATGCGAACAGTGAGCACCCACAACATTTGAAGTGGAGCATCCCGTACGGAGAGATGCTCCGTGCCAAAAGAAATTGCTCAGGAAATGCGGACATCGAAAGAAATCTTGATGACATGAATGCACGCTTTTTGGAGAGGGGCTATCCACAAGAAGTAATTAAAGGTGCTAGAGCTAAAGTAAGTACTAAAACAAGATTAGAGATACTGGAAACAAATGAAACCGTAGAAGAAGATGACCCAACACGCTTGATCATGGACTTTAATGTTGAAAATAAAATCTTAAGAAGCATCATAAAGAAAAATTGGAGCATCCTCATGCTCGATGAAACCTTGAAGAGGAATCTGCCGTCAACTCCTAAAATCACCTACAGAAAAACAGCATCGTTAGGTGACCTCCTGACACACAGTCATCTGGAGATTAAAAATACTGTAAGCACATCGTGGTTAAACACACCTGGATTTTGGAAGTGCCCGAAATGCAGGGCGTGTGAACACGGTCGGAACACCCAAACTTATTATCTTCAAAATGGAAAAGTGGAGCAAATTGATGATCATATCACATGTGAATCAAAATACGTGATATATATCTTAGAATGTCCGTGCAAGAAACAATATGTCGGGAGCACCATTAACAAATTAAAATTAAGAATTTTACAACACTTGAGAGCAATAAAAAATAAGGACCTCTCATATCCCATGGCAAAACATTTTGCGGAGACACACTCAGGAGACAATCAGTCTCTGATATACTTTGGCATCAAAATAATAAAACAGAAAGAACGAGGAGGGGACAGAACCCTGGAACTGAGAAAAGCTGAATCAAGATGCATATTAGCCATCGGGACAGAGAAGCCATTTGGCCATAATTTGGATGCTGAGTTGCACGTACACCTCTGAGAAATTGATCGAACTACACGACACATTCAATAAACTAGTTCAAAAAGGGAAAAGGAGTTGAAAATAGAGAAAATACAGTAAAGAAAAAAGAAGATATGAAAGACCTTTGATCTAAGAACATGAGGATTGTAATAAAAACTGTGCAATGATGAATTAGATACTACAATATCCTAGTGAATGAGACCTCTTTTAAAAATCTTTTAATTGATAAAATATTTATGAATAAAATATATATTTATTTATAATTCTACTTTATACGATATGAAAATAGAGAAAAGATGTAAGGAAAGTGGTGTACAAGAGGAATGTATTGCAATAAGCACCTTTACTTCATATGGCAGCTATACAGATTTCTTCAGATATGGAATGATCTCATATGGATATAATACGGAAGAAATCCAACTAAAACATGCATTTTTGCACAAACACCTTGCACAAAGCACTTTAAAATCAACAAGAGTGTTTGGACCAAATGTTATTTACTCTTGTGTATTTTACAAAAGGATGTTTATTAATTGGTCTCACGTGGATATAACACAAAAGAAATCGGACTGAAACATGTATTTTGCACAAAGACATTGCACAAAGCACTTTAAAATCAACAGAATCATGTGGACCAACTGTTGTTTATTCTTGTGTACTTTACAAAGGATGCTTATTAATGAATCCATGTTTTTAGATCAAACTATTTTCACATATCTTAACTTATCTGTAATAATTCTTTAATACAAATGAAATCTTGTATATTTATGAATTTAGTAAGATTGATATTGTGCGTATACATAACCCTGACTTTTAACTGCACTGACATTAGTACTTTACAGAAAGACTTATGAAGATATATTATAAATGGTAGCCATTAAATTCCATGAAGACTGAAGAAAGTTTAAATGAGGGTTAGCAGTCTAGCACATTTTTTTGAAATAAACAAGGGATCACAATGCACTTTGTCACTTTAAATAGATGTTCTGGATGACGGGACTCTATGGTCCAGTTGAAGGCAGGAGCCGAAACGCGTAGACCGTCCATGCTTGCACAATGGTGTACTAAATAAATGCACTTTACTGGTTAAAAAACCTACCTGTGGATCGTTTTTTCTCCGTGCTGTGGGATCCTTGCTGAGAGCAGTGTGGAGTCCGTTTTTTGCAATATATATATATATATATATTATCTACTGGCGGTCGCCAGTAGATAGTTATAGTTAAAACCTATTATCCATAGGAAATCCGCGACATTCTATTTGAAATAACATTGGCGCCGGTTGACGAATCTTCGCGAAAGTTTCCAACTTGTTGGGGCGCTCCGGTCCGCTCCTATCCTGAAAGTCTCGGGGTGATACGTCAAGCGGGGGCCGAGAAAAAAGGGGGGTCCCAAAACGCGTTTTCCCCATTCATTTTTCCATAGGAACCTTTAGTCGCAGCTACAGCCCGAACTGCTGAACGGAATTACACCAAATTTGGCAAAGAGGTAGCCCTTGGTTCAGTGTCGTGCCTTTGCTTAAATGGTGTAAATCCGTTCAGTAGTTCCTGAGAAAATCAAAAGTAAAGTCACATATATATTCTGGGCGGAGCCTAACCACACATGTCATCGTGAGATCTGATTGGCTGTCAGCACTTCATCCTGGAATTGCTGGCAGCCATCTTGGGACCAATATAAATGATAGTACCTCATTGAAATGCATTGTAGTGAATAGAAGATTTTGAGGGTCACCAAAAGGAGAACTATAAAGGGTGATAACAGGCTTTAGTTACATTAGAATTTATTTGTTGATGGTACCATACTAATTTTAGGAATTGTGGTGTATTCTAAGGTGATTTTACCATGTGAAAAACCTTCTGCTGGGATATCATGAATCATGTTTGAGAGAACACTATTTTCTCATGCTTGTCCCATGGAGGTTTGGAAGGTGCTCCAGAAGCTAAAATGAGAGCATATTTTCTGTAAATTCACATTATCTTTCTCACTCATGTGAGAATGAAGTCTGACATTCTCAGTAAAACATGTACATCCAACAAGGGCAGAGACTGTCAGTTGATTCCTTTGTGTTCTACTGCAGCTTCCCAGAGTGTTCTAAAGAACAACTAGAGTGCTAACAGTCTTACTTATGACAAAAGTATGGCACACCTGAAGCCATCTTGATTGGAATAAACTGGTAACACTTAAACAATTTAATTTAAAAAGGAACAAAATGATGGGGTTCATTTTGTCATAGAAATTATGGTTAGTGCTGTAGAAAGAAAAATTAGGACATATTTCAAGTGTGATCTCAAATATCTTCCTGTTATATTTCAACAGGAGCAGCCTGCCAGTTGATGCCTTTGTGTTCTACTGCAGCTTCCCAGAGTGTTCTAAAGAACAACTAGAGTGCTAACAGCCTTACTTATGACAAAAGTATGGCACACCTGAAGCCATCTTGATTGGAATAAACTGGTAACACTTAAAACATTTAATTTAAAAAAGGAACAAAATGATGGGGTTCATTTTGTCATAGAAATTATGGTTAGTGCTGTAGAAAGAAAAATTAGGACATATTTCAAGTGTGATCTCAAATATCTTCCTGTTATATTTCAACAGGAGCAGCCTGCCAGTTGATGCCTTTGTGTTCTACTGCAGCTTCCCAGAGTGTTCTAAAGAACAACTAGAGCGCTAACAGCCTTACTTATGACAAAAGTATGGCACACCTGAAGCCATCTTGATTGGAATAAACCAGTAACACTTAAAACATTTAATTTAAAAGGAACAAAATGAGGGGTTCTTTTTAAATAGAAATTATGGTTAGTGCTGCAGAAAGAAAAATTAGGGCATGTTTTAAGTGAGATCTCAAATCCTCTTCTATTTCATTAGAAAATTCTGACATGCAGACTGAAACAATCACTTTCAATACCAGCAGCAGACTACCAGTTAACTCCCTGGTGAGCAGTAGCTTTACTCCAGTGATCTAATGAGCAACTAGAGTGCTAACATTCTGAATTTATGGAACATGTGAGACATCTGAATGCCTTCTTGATGGAATCAAAGTAAAAACTGAAAGCATTTCCTACTGAGGAGACTGCAGTAAATGAAGAAATTAGGAAACTTCATAACAAAGAAGTCTTCCAAGATGGCCACCAGTGTAAAAAGAGCCCAAATGTAGCACAAATATTACCCAGATGTAGCCCACATATAGCCCAATGACAAAAGTGTGCAAAACACTTTTTATTTTTAGTTTTTTTGCAGTTTTATGTAGTGCAGACTGGTCAGGTATTGGAGCATTGCATCTTAAAACATGACCCCCCTACACTACAAAAACACCACTGCACTACCTTAAACCCTAAAACAGTACCCCCAGCACGACCCCATACACTACACAAGCACCACTGCACTATCCTAAACCCTAAAACACTACCCCCAGCACGACCCCCTACACTACCCAAACACCACTGCACTAACCTAAATCCTAAAACACTACCACCAGCATGACCCCCTACACTACCCAAACACCACTGCACTACCCTAAAACATGACCCCTACACTACACAAACACCACTGCACTACCCTAAACCCTAAAACACTACCCCCAGCACGACCTCCTACACTACACAAGCACCACTGCACTACCCTAAACCCTAAAACACTACCCCCAGCACGAACCCCTACACTACACAAACACCACTGCACTACCCTAAACCCTAAAACAAGCAATACGTAACTGAACGAAGCAGCGTTGA